>CAIGRT010153923.1:0-15873 GCA_903798405.1 Fraxinus platypoda
ACATCACTCAACTGCTCCAACCAGGACTCGAACTCCAGCTAGTACTTTTTCTTGCTTAACAAGATAATCGGTACACCGATTGAGAATTCTTGAATAAAAATATTAAGAAAGAATAATTGAATTCATGAAATATATGATTAATAAATTAGTGTGAATTTTTTTTATTTAAATTAATATTTGATTTTAATGGCAAAGAAAAAAAAAAATTTTAGCAAACTTTTAATTTTATGTGAACAGAAGTGTCATTTTCCAATATCTAATTTTTTTTTTTCACTCAAAAGAGTTAATTATGACTAGTTTGAAAAAATAAGACATTTTATTGTAATATATTTAAGGCATTTTATGTCTCCTTGGAGATTGTAGACTTTAAAGAAACATGTTTTGCCTCCTTGGAAATTGTACTTTAAAGAAACGTGTGTTGCTTCTGTTATAAAAAATGTTAGAAAATCATAGAAATACTCAACTATGCAACTAACAATTGGTTATCCGTTCTTTCTTTCTAAACTAGAGACACCACTTTGGTTTTGCAAAACATTTTATGGGTTTTAAGGCTCTTTTAGGGGGAAAAAAGTATAATCCATAAAATGTAAAAAATCTTAAAATCCATAACCCTAAAGTTAGTCGTCCCTCGCAAACATTAAGATGACAAATCTAATTTTATTTCTGAAAATCTAAGCCCTTGTTTGGTTTAACTAAAAAAAATATTGTTTAAAATCTAAATCAAAATGAACAATTAATTTTAGCTATACATTTCATGAAATCTACAAATTTTCAAACGCACGTTTCTTTGACTTTTATCTAATTTTACTTAAAATCTGATTTTAATCTAAATCAAATTGGGGTTAAATAAACATACTTTATTAATTTAAAGTTAAGCTTTTATACACCTTATAAACATGTCGTAGAATATCAATTTTTTAGCTTATACGCACAATTTTCAAAAAGACTCATTCACTTCATTAATTCAAAGTCAAATTTAACTTGGACTCCAAGACACGGGGAATAGGAAATCCCAATTCAGTCGGAATTGACTCAATTTGATTAGAATTTACAATTTTTCCACTTTCAATACTTCTACCGTTAATTCCTAATAAAGAGGTCCAAAATGAAAAAAAAAAAGTTGAAAAGGGCAAAAACGTATTCCCCTGTTCACATCTTATATTTGGAGTTAAAAGCAAAAGTAAAGGGAGTGGATCGCACTTCATAGGACATACGGGGGCAGGGGTGGAGAGTTTCGACCAATTTGAAAAGGTAGGGTGGCATGTGACAATAGATCCATACATTGGGGGCATTGCGCCAATATGCCAAAAATAAACTCAAAGATGTCAAATACCAATTTTCTTCTTTGACCTCCAATTAAGTCATGCATTACGTTGGATTAAAGTTCAACAAATCTATAAATATTGCAATTGCTTCATTCTTTCATTCATTCATTTCGGCTTCTCTCCTACAAAACATACAGAGGACAATCTCTATTTATTTCTGTATCAGAAGAGCCCTTTGGTTGAGCAGCCATGTTGACTCCTAATGCCGATATTGCTGAAGTTTACGTATTGAGGAAACTCCATAAAGAGAAGATGAAGAGACTCGAAAAGAAGACAAGTCAAGAAAACGCTGTAAAAAGAGATGATCATGGTGCTGGGTCTGGTTGCTTCTCCATCTTGTTCAAGAAAGTCCATCCATCTTCTGTGGCAGAATCAGATTCCTAACTCGACCGAGCTTTATCTATATCTATATTTCTATATATATATATATATATGAGAGAGAGAGAGAGAGAGAGAGAGAGAGAGAGAGAGAGAGAGAGAGAGAGATTATTAGAATGTAATTGTTTATCTTCTCTGGTTTCATTTTATGGGAGTTCTGAGGAGATTTGAATGTATGTTTTTCTGCAAATGATATTCCATTTGCTGTAATTTGTACAACTTTTAATTGATTATTTCATTTTTGTTATAAGAAATATATACAAATCTTATATGGAAGTAACATTCTTTTAGCCCTCACTTCAAATCCGTTAAGAGTACAAACTAGACATGTAAATCTACGATGAGGCCGCGGGCAGCCTCTTGAGTCAGCACTCGTTGAACAGGTTATAGGTGTTCGTGGTCGACCTGAGTTGTGCTGGCTGCCACTAATATGAAGAAGGACAGCAAATGTTAATTGCAGAATTCCTAGAAAATAATATA
Organism: Fraxinus platypoda; assembly: GCA_903798405.1. Taxonomy (NCBI): domain Eukaryota; kingdom Viridiplantae; phylum Streptophyta; class Magnoliopsida; order Lamiales; family Oleaceae; genus Fraxinus; species Fraxinus platypoda. The sequence goes on from CAIGRT010153923.1 coordinate 2,184, forward strand.
TTTTTAAACTAAGAAGTAAGAACGTAGCCTACTTTATTCCATTAATTCGACTTCTTATGGCTTCCGTGATGAGTAAAAGACGACGAAAATTCTAATATCTCTTTCATTTCGACATACCCAGTGATATCACATGGCCGGCGAAACACGAGACATCAATTTACCTTTGTGGCATGAAATGGAAAACAGATTTTAATTGGAAAAACAGACTGGCCAAATTAAAGTCTAAACACTTAGTCTTCAAATCAAAACTTGTGGTTCTAAACTTTCAATATCAGATATATGGTCCAATACTTGATTTCAGTTGACCTATATAAATTAATTTAGCAAGGGAAAAAATATTTTTTAAGAAACTTGTTTTTGTTTTAATGTACCAACCCAATATAAATTTTTTTCTTGTCCTCCTCGACTCCAGCCCTGATCCCCAACATACGATGAAATTAGTGATATCCTCATATTCATACGAATAGATGATTTCAATCTATATTTTCGTTAACAAATGATCACCTTACCCCACGCCCTGCCACCAATGAAACCACAACACACTCCAACAAAAGTTTCAAAGTATAAATAATAGGAGAGTTATGCTACAGTAATCGGTTCAATGATAGTGAGAACACGTGTCAATACATAATTGAACAGTTTGAAAAAAAAAAATACAACCCCCAATTAGGTGTTGCCATCCCACCCTATCACCTCCCCCTACCCATGTTCAAGGAGTATTATTCATAGGAATAAACTGGTTGTACAAGGCCAAATAAAATTAAAGGGAACAAAGATTAAACCTAACAAGTGACATCACAAGGTCAGGCCAACACAAGATGTCAATTTCCTTGATAAGCACGCTGACAAAGTAATAGGAAACAAAGTTTAATTGCAAAAGTAGATTGGCAAATCAAAGTCTTGAAAGCTTTGTTTCCAAGCCTAAACATATGGTCCCTAAGTTTCACTATTAATAACCTGCCTAATGTGCTAACAACAGTAAGAATTTGTTTGAAAAAGATCATTCAAAGGTCAAAATGATTTTTTTTTCGGAGAACGTGTTTAAAAGGTAATAAAATACTATAAGTCACATGCAAAATTGTTTTATTGAAGGCGAGTAATGGACCGAGTCGAGCTCGATTTTTTTCACGAGTTGACTTGTCTTCATCTCGTGGTTGGCTCGTGTTATTATTTTCTTTAAAAATATATATAGATGCGTCGACTCTGGCTCGTTCCATTTCCACCCTCAATTGAAAACGAGTTTGAGTAAAAATGATTTTAAATAAACTACGCCAAACAAATGCTAAAAAGGGTCAACTAACCAACTTTCTCCTATTAGAGCATTTCCAACCGTGGTGTAAATTGAAATCTCCAAAATCACATCTGTATCTCATTTACATTTCAATGGATTTAAATTCAAATTTTGCTCCAATAAAAAATCTAAATCCATTTATGCCCAAAAATACAATTTGCATTTCCTTTGCACATCTCCATTGGAGAGATTTCCAGCCATTTTGGGGATGCTCTAGTGTAGTTCTTGCTAGCCAAAATTATTTGAGAAATTTACTTGTAAAATTGAGTTTTAAATTATATATATATATATAGCAATGTCTCAGTTATATAAACTTATTATAAATGACTATATTTCTTTAAAAGTTTAGCCCATATTTAGTTTTGCTAAAAATATGATTTTTAGTAGATTTTGATAAAATTAGAAAAAATGAGTGGTTGAAAATTGATAAAAATTGTGAATTCATGAAATGTGCTCGATTATCTTACAATCAATTCATAGCACAACCTGAATCCATCAGCTTCTTAGATTCAGATTAATTTGTCCATTACTGCTTATTTTTGGTGACATTAAATTAAAGCAATGTCAACTCGTAGTGTTGATATTACTGAAGCTATTTTTGCTATGAGCAAGCTCAATAAGGAGAAGATTTAGAGAGAGATGGAAAACAAGAGAACCAAGGAAAAAGCAGCTTCTGTAGAGAAAATAAGCGATTCTAACAAGATAACAAAGAAAAAAGCAGCTGTTGAAGGGGGAGAAGTGTTTATGCTGGTTGCTTACCCATTGAGGTCAAGAAAGTCCATCCAAAGACTGCTCCCAATCTAGATTCAGATTCATAAACCGAAGTAGGTTTATATATGTTTGTATAATTCAGCATACTGGTAGATCATATGATTTATCATCAAGTCCTCCCAAGGCTTCATGCTAAACTTTAAGGCAGGTTTGGTAGCTTGGATTTGATATAATAGAAGAAGAAAGAAAAAACCCATTCAGGTAAATCGAAGGCTGTCACAACTTATACACACTTGAGTCAGACATTCGAGATGCAATTCTCCTCCCCTTGGACCCCCATTTATGACGTGCGAACGGACCTCTGGAAGGGTGATAAAGCACACCATGACTTTATCTCTATAGGATATCTGCCTTACAACATAAATGTTGCATTACAGCTTTTGCGGGGATTCAAACTTTCGATACTCCGTAAAGAATCCTCCTACTTTACCACTTGTGTATTTTATTCATTGTACCACAAGTTGTGTTTAGATCTTTTAGACATAGTTATAAAACCTGGATTGAACCGACCAGTTCGATCCGAAAACCGTCGAACTGAACTCAAGTTTGGCCCGAGTTTAATGGATTTGTGGCTGAACAGATAACCCGTTGTCCACCCGTTTGAACCGTCAATTTTTAATAAAACCCATGTTCTACGTTTTCTTGACCTGATCGGTCTTAATTAACCCACGTTTCTCTGTCTTTCCACTTTCCCATCCCAGTGTCCTTACAAATTCTGAAATACAATTCGTAATTAGGAATTCATGCAAAATCAAAAAGCTCAGCCGTCGTCTCCAATCTCTTGCAATTCAACCACTCCCAAAAATTCAAACCTCCAATTTCAAGTTTTAAGAGATGGAAGAACGGGATAGTCTCTGTCCGACGTGTTTTGCTAAAAAAAACTCGACCAAATTGATTTTATACGTTTTTCTAAATCATACACATATGTTTTCTTCTTCTGTTAACTCTTATTATTGTTCAAATCGATTATAATAAGAAAATTATTGTTGTGTTTAGTTGATTGATTGAAGTGATAAGAAATAGCAGCGAATATTGGAATTGGATTGACCGACTTAAAGGTGAGGTCTGATCGGCCAAATATCTTGTTTTTAATTCTTTGAGTAGAATGAGATAGGCTTTTGTGGGGTTAATTCCAGAATGGTCACTGAGACATTTTGTAGTTCCAGTTTCAATTTCATTATGAACATTAATTAGATGTATTGATGGGTTTAGTTTTAGCTTTCATTAATTCATTATGTTTGTTGTTGAGTTTGATTACATGACAATAATCCAATTTGGCATTAATTCTTAGAAGTATTGCTGAGTTTGATTATATGGAGATCATATTGGAACAACAGAAGCGGGCATATCTTTGAGTAGAATGAGATAAACATATGAAGTTTGTTAGGTAAAGTAGTTTTTTTTTTATCTTTGATTGTTGTTTTTATTGTTTTAAATGCATATTTGATTACATTTGTTTTAGAATTTGTAAAAATTGGGATACATATTGATCTTTAGTTAACAAAATAATTTGAGGTTAATTTAGTTATTGGTAGAAAATGGTAAAATTCTATTGTTTAATTAAAATAATTAATATATTTAACAGGAATTGACTCGCCGGTTGAACCACCGGGTCACCGGTTGAACCAATAACACATTGACCCACTGCATTGTCCAGGTCAGTATCCGAATCGAGTCTGACAACTATGCTTTTAGACGCGAGTATCAACAGTCTCGAGGATTGTATTTTTCCTTCATGGAAGTACAAAGGCAATCGGCACAAATTTTTTCTCCAGCATAAAACTGGAGAGAACCCATACTTGAAAATGGAGCTGATTCTATTCAAAGTTGAACTGATTTTATTACGACTAAACATGAAACCACTCTCTTAAACAAAGCGGTGCAAATCCGGGCCAGCCTAGTTGGAAGTAAATGTGGGTCGTGCCAACCTATTCATAGGCAAAAATGCTGCACGTAGCCCTGTACATGCCAGGGGGACATCTGTCCCCTTGGCACGTACAGGGCCGATGTAGCCCTGTACATGTAGCATCGTTCATTCATAGGTCTGCACCAGGCCATGCCAAAGGAGCTCGGCCCGCTTATACTTCTACTTAAACATAATAGTAATAGTACTAGAAGAGTCCAACATTGTTTAACGTGTAAAAGAGAACCATAAATACCTTCCTCTATATCATTAGCCGTTTTGAAAAACCCTTCAGAAACAATATAAGTCAATCTCAAACCAAGACATATAGAGTGTTCTAATTAATTTTGCACTATAAATCTTAAATTTCTATTATACCAATGAACTAAATTTCTTTGTGGAATTCTATACTTGAAACTTACAAAAGGACTGCATGATATTTCACCATTGGCACAGTGTCAAAGCACTCAAACTGAACACAAGAATGACAACAAACCACTAAACTTATCATCTTTGCTTGTAGTACTCCTGAATGCAAACGAGCAGCCATCAAGCGCTCTCCATCCATCTGGCTGATTACATAATAGAGCACGAACACCCACCTTTCTTCATGGCATTATCTTGCAGTTTATCTGAGGCAAGAACATTTCAATATCAGTGATTAAGCAGGGATTTGTGATCCGAAATTTATACGAAGCAACATACAAGGGTATGGAATCCTCGACTCAAGCATTCCAATGACCACGAGTAGAACAAGCTTATACTAAATGGAGTTATTCTATCCAAGTTAATTATAATTTGCCTGAATGTTTTATAAGTTGAACTAGACAAGATTGGAAGGGATTAGGAAAGAAAAAGGAAGCTAAAATTTTGTATGCCTTATATTGTCTACCAAAAATACCCAAAAAGTTGTACTCGGAAATGTTGGTGAAAAGAATTCTGTGCCTTGGGACCTTTATACCATGTTCATGAACAATCTTATCTAAAAGCTTAATGCTTTAAATGAAGTTGGGAGCAAGTAAACACAATCAAGATTCTTTAGCTCCACATGCTTTCCTCTTCAATCATATTTTAGCTTTATTTAATCGCGTAACTTGTGGACCTCGAGCCATATTTTCCGTATTAGAAATGCAGCGACCCACAACCTAGCTGCTTATACTCTTTCTTCAAGTGCTTCCAAGCACTAGACTGATTGTGCTTCTTTACTTATTTCACCTTTTATTCATGGCGATCTTAATGAATAAATAAATAATGCTTTGCTAAAAAAAAGGAAATAAAGATTATTGTTTTATGCCCGCATATGACCTAAAGGGCAAGTCTATTGCCCTCATTTCAGTGCAAACCAAATCCAGGTGATAATGTACAGAAATATAGATACAAGGCAAAAAAGTAAAAAATGGGAGAAAGGGAGAAGGGACAAAGCTTTCAGCGAGAAAAAGAATAAGCACAAAAAGGAAGTGTTCTGTAAGTAATGCAAACACAAAAATGATTCATACTTTACACTGAAAAAGAACATTGAACCACTGACATATTTCAATTATTTCAAAGTTTATCGATATTATTTCTTCTCATGCTCCCTCTATTGTTCATTTGAGATACATATGCACTCTTGCTCTTGTTTTCCGGCAATCAAAAATACTATTAAAAAGTATTATTCCCAAGGTGCCCCCTCTTCCCCTTAAAAAGGGATAGAAGGAAAAAGGAGGGCGTATGACAGCATAAACTCGCACCAAACAGCAATAAGCTAAGTGCCTGTTGGCTATTCTCAAAAATTGCCAAACATGTTTGGATAACTTTTTTTTTTCTTCCTTTTAAATAAAAAAGTTACTTTCTGAAAGTAGCTTTTACCTCACTGTCAAAACGAACAATTTATTTTTTTCATTTTTTTTATAAATAAAAATATTATTTTATTAGAACTTAGTTACTTATAAGTAACTTTTTAAGCTGAACCAAACATGTTCAAATTCTTGTTCCAAATAAATTTGGTGTTGGCTGATCCTTTTTAAACACTCCTTTTGGTTAAGTGAAATAGTCATCCACCATATAACATGCAATCAACCATTCTCAGAACATAAAAATATATCTTGTATCAATTACCACTATTTTTGTCTGGAAGAGGAGGACGCACGACAACATGCATAGTGATGACACCTCCTGGAACTTCAGTGAGTGGAAGTCGGGATTCACCAATTGTTCTGTCGTTTTCCAGTATCTTTCCAGCATTAATAAGCTTTAAATCATTCATAGATTTTGGCCCATTTTCATTCTCTGCATTATAAGAGTGCGATGAAAATGGATCATCAGAAACCAAAGAACATGCTCATGATAAATCAGATTACAGAAAATAACTGAAAATAAAATCAGTCTTAGTGCAAAAAAATATGTTACAAGCCTACTAAAGAAGCTAATATATCCTCCAAAAAGTTGGTTTTCTTCTGTTTATACATCTCATCATAATCCTTAAGCACGTTGAGCTATCATAATTGAAGCAGAAGTGTTAACGATCTTATTATGCTTGACTATCGAAAGGTCTGGAAGAATAAGTTCTTCGTATGTAAAAGAAATCCAAATATAGTCTCTCCAAATCATTTTGTATTCTACTATATTAAACAACAAGAAAGACAAAGAAAACTGTATTGGTAAGTTCTGTACCGTCTAAACCACTAATAACTTGTTTGGTAAGGTGGATTTTACAATACTGGACAGTGTTGAGAAAGTAAAAGAAGCTAAAATCTTGCCTATTGCACTGCCAGTTCATGTCCAGTACTACATACCAAACATGCCCATAGAGACTATAAGAATCACTTGGTGGTATAGTGAAGTTCAAATTTTATTTATTTTTAAAATTCCAGAACAGGACTTGGCATTCCATCCAAGAATTCATGCATACATTAAGCCCTTGTTTGGTCCCATTTTCTAAAACTCATTTTCAACCACATATTTCATAGCCACAGCTTTTATCAATTTTTCAACCACACATTTCATTCAACTTTTATAAAAATTTAGCTAAACCAAACAGGGGCTAAGAATCACCAAACTTGAATGAATTTCAACTTGAGCAATGAATAATTATAGTGAAAAACATAATAATTGTTTATACAATCTCAGTTTACCAGACAACACATGCATAATAAAATGAAATAACAGGAAATTGCTGCTGCAATTGCCCCATTAGAACACCCCCAAGTTGCTGAGATTGTAATAGACCTTTATAACCAAGCCCGCAACATTGAGTTTTAGGAAAAATATAAAATAGGCAGACATAAAGATTTACATATTTCAGTATAAGGCCTACATTCGCAGGCAGAAGCTAGAAGAAACTTCGAGTGATGACAAAAAGCTAGTACAAAGTACTCAATTTGCGAACCCTGAGCATCCCAAAGTTTATGCTACAGGACTAAGGAAAGATCCAAAGTCTCGTAAAAGTTAGCTCTCTCTGCTGCTCCTCTAGAAGTACAAACAAAGAGGCTATCTATCAGTCCCCATTCGACATGGTGGACGAAAATCAAATATACGTGTGGAAAATTCGAATCTGATTTTGTGTAGGATTGTCTCCAAGACACAGTTAATAGATAACAAATATCAAGAACTATAACTACATAGCTCAGGCCTGCAGACAAATACAAGAACTTTCAGGCCACTAATTTGAACCACAAACATGAAAAGTACCTATATTTCCAACGGAAACCCTCAAGAATGCAAATCATGAAATATACTAGAAATCCCCAACACCCCCAAAAATTTACACAATTTCATAAATTAATAAAAGTAAGATTATTTGTAACCTTTTGGCCATAGTGCAATTATCTTTTCTTTGAGAGATCCCACGGTTGTGCTAGAACTATATTTGCTTGGTCCAATATCGCTACCATCTGCAAGCCTGAATTTGACTTCAACCAATTCCTCCACAGCCATTTAACAATCTTACAACAAAGTTTGACCTCAAATTCTCATAACCCACAAACCAAATTAATAAATTAAGTGCAAATTCACGCAGATTTAAACTATCAAAAATCAAAATTTTCAAAGATTGCCACTCAAAATCACTTGGGCAATGAAGAGATAAATAGAAACAAGCCCCCAAATCAATAAATTCTTTTCCAAATACAAATATTTTCAAGAACCCAGATCAACCGACAAGATTTCAGTTGGAAAAAAAAAAACCACAATAAAGTTTGACGCGTTAGCGTTAAGAAATCAATATATTTGAGAGATTTCTTATCAATAGATAGAGTGAGAAACTTTTTCCGCTGAGAATTTTCGAATGCTTGATGGGGAGACACAAAAATAAAATATAGCAGATTACCAAATGGAAGATTTCCAAAGTTTGATTAGATTCTTTAACCTGAATCTATTCATTTTGATAAGACGACTTTTACTTGTTCAATTAACTATTGCAGCTGAGAAATTTGACTCGAAATATTGCAAATAACCCCTCAAATTTAGAGTAATTTTACTTGACACCCACAATTTAGATTAGAGGCAGAAAATATTCTTAAAAGTTGGAGGTTGAGTTTTTACCAAACAGGACATCGATTCACTAGATTTGACGTTGTAGCCAAGTGCTTAGAATTCTTGTCCATTAAGCAGCCATTATTAGTTTGATATACCGGTATCTTTCTTCATGCAAGTTTTGTCATGTGCGTTATGATTTCTACGTACAGAAAGATAATTCAGACTAACTTTAAAATTAATAATTGAAAATTAAGTTTTTATTGAAGAAGTCATCAATTATTGATGCATTAAACTCAATATTGTAGCTAAGTGCTTGCAGTTAGTGTTGAGTATGTTAAATAGAATGTGACTTTGATACATATCATTATTTCATGATTACAAAATATTCGGCTTGAATAATTTATGTTAAATTAATCCAAAAATCGATATTTCTAAAAAAATAACCAAAGTTGATGAAACAAAAAATCGAAAATTAGACCTACTAAGATATAGCCCCCGTTTGGCCTCCATTATTTGTCATTATTTGAGATTATAATTTTTGTAATAGTTTTTTTTTTTTTTTTGAAGAATGTGCTTAAAAAAGAAGAAATTATTTTGAGTTTACGTGTAATATTATTTTATTGGAGAATGTGTGATTGATAATAAAAGATAAAAAAATGAATTATAATTTTAATGGAGCCAAACGGAGCATATTAAACTTCCAAAATATGTAGAAAGAATTTAAGAATTATCTAAATATTTTGCGGTTAGAATGAACTTTCAATACTAATTGAGCAACATATATTTACATCAAATCTATTTTTCACCCAAAAATATTATAGAAGACCATGAAATTCTTGAAATTTTTTGAGGTATTCAAAACAAACTTGTCTTCCTTCAAATTAGCATTTAATGTCCATAGCAGCCTTTGTTATTGATCTTTAGTCATTACAGCATTAAATTATTGAAGACTTATAGCTTAGTTTCTTGAACCAAAATGAATTTGTCAATGTATATGGACAAGCAGCCATCTATGGTCATCAATGTATTTCTTTGACCAGTTGGTTTCCACCATGCTTTGCATACATCTTGGGTTATTCCTTCGTTGACAGAATGCCTCGTGACATTTTATCATTAGACTGTTTAAACAAAAAACAAATTTAGTAGCCAATGATTTTTTGACAACATCTCATCTGTCAACGAAGGAGGCAAAAAAATGGATGTCCAAATGAGCTTTCCACCCCGTGCTTAGTCTCCTTTCCATGGCAAGATTTAGGGCATATTTGGCATGACTTTTGAAAAGTCAAAATGAGCTTTCGAAGTCCAATAACTACTTTTTATCTGTTTAACTAATTTTATGAAAACACTTCTTTTTAATTAAAAGAGTTTTTAGAGGAATCTAGTTAAATATGGGTTTCATTAAAATTATTTTTAGAATATGAAACTTTTTTATAAATTAATTTTCAAACAAAAATTAAGGTAGCTTTTTCAAAAAAGTCTTTTACAAGAAGTTAAAATAAAAGTAAAAATCATGTCAAACGAACCCTTAATTGAGGTTTGTTAACTTTGAGGTTTGTAAGAGAGTAAAACGTCCACCAAAGCAAATTCAATCTTTGCACGGCCTCATTTCTCAAGAACTCGGGCTATATTTTTATTTGACATGGTTTTTGCAAGAAATCCCTCGTCAAGGTACATATTCCATCTATGTGTGAAATTTCGGTGAAAGTCCAAAAACAATTTTTTTTTGCAAAAAATAAAAATTGAAACCCTCTACTTGGCGTGCGCACTGCAAAAGCATTTTTTCATATAAAAAAGAAAAAAAAATTTGTTCATGTAAAACTGTTGGGGTTTATTAATAAAATGCTAAACGAGTGAGTACGCAGGACATTAATGAAAAAATATGTTTATAAAGTCACACGACTTGTCTTTTGCCGGGGTTACACTCAACTTTGCAGTATATAAAACTCACAAAGAATCCAATCAACCGACAAGACTACCCATAAAAACAGAGAAAAAGGAAAAGGACAAAAAGAAAGATAAAAAGTGAGAAAAAGAAGAATCCACCATGTAGCGTGTTGTGGTTCAATGTGTGATTCACATAACTACTTTCACGAGAATTTTTAGGACAAATGCTACTCTCTTCGTCCATTGAATATAGACTTTTTTTTTTCATTTTTACACAAATTAAAAAAATATAATTAATATAGTTGAATATATAAAAATTTTAAATATTTTTTTTAATATACCTCTACATTAAATAATGATTTAAATGAGATTAGTTCGTATTTATTGATAACAAATGCATATTAAATATGGACATATTAGAAAATTCCCATTGATTTTTCTAATAATTCCCATATTAAAGGTTTTATTTTCTTTCTTAAATTCTTTGATTTTGTTAAATCTTTATGATATTTTTAGCTTTTACTTTTCTTTTCCATTTCAACAAAATTGTTATGCCAATAAGGCATACACATAATGAAACATGGTCTATATAAATACGGTCATTCATTTTTAGAATCACTAACATTAACAAGATACACTGCCTCGATTGTATAATTTGAAAATTGAGTTAATAATTTAAAATTTGAGAAAGTAATCTCTCAAACATTAACAATTAACAAGATAATCACTAACACTAACAATTGGTCATTCATTTTTAGAATCACTAACATTAACGGGATATGCTGTCATGATTGCATAATTTGAAAACTATGCTAATAATTTAATATTTGAGCAAGTAATCTCACAAATTTCAGACTTCGAATATATAATAACACCATGCAACCATCTAGTAGATGTATCTATTACATACAAAATAATATCTAGATGGCCAACATGTATGGTAAAGGGACCTCATATATCACCTTAGATAATTTCAAAAATTATAAGGAATACAGTCTCTATTTTAAGTAGTGAATGTATACTAATTTATATACATTGAGTGTTTCGCGCGGTTTGTCGCAACAATTAAAAAGAAGATCAGACGATTGTGTAAGGAACAAACCTCTTGAGACAAAGTTCTAAAAATGGGTGTTTATTGATTGAAGATTACAATTGGATATGAACAAGATGCCTCCAAGGGGCGCAAACACACGAGTACAAGGAAAGAAATGAATTAAAGTTAATCTAAGAAAAGTAAATTACATATTCTCTGTTTGAGAGTGAATTTTGTCGGGCTTTCTTCATTGTCTTCTTCTTTCTTTTATACTTTTTAGGCAACTCTCAACCGTTTGGAAACTGTTTGTAACCACCCATTTCTTTCATAATGGCCGACTGGTCAATAACTACCGTTTGTAACTCCTACCATCACGTTTTCTTCATAACCACTTGCCACTGAACTTCTCAGATCGTGGGGTGTAATCATNTTTATACTTTTTAGGCAACTCTCAACCGTTTGGAAACTATTTGTAATCACACATTTCTTTCATAATGGCCGACTGGTTAATAACTACCGTTTGTAACTCCTACCATCACGTTTTTTTCTTGCTACTAAACTTCTCAGATCGTAGGGTGTAATAATGACGTACTCAAACTGCCTTAAACCGTTACTTTAGATAACAACAGGATGTTAATCATCATTAGGATTCTGGGCGACTCGACAATTTGGGAGATGATTGGTCCATCGCTCTGGACGATCATAAGGCACTTCATTCGCTCAATTTCTGGGTGTTTTACAGGCCTAGGTGATGGCGTTGCTTTATTTGTGGGCCTCCATCACATTTATTGAAATTCTTGATTGAGCCTTTATCCCGAATTCCTTAATTGGGCTTCCTCTTTTGGGCAATTTTTCTCTCTTGGGCCATTCGAATTGGGCTGTACTTTTTGCGTGTCAACACTGAGAACAAACGACACAAGGAAATTCATTAATCATCCGATTCTTCAGTTAATATCTATTCGAATTTACAATATCATTATTGATCCAAAATTGTCTAATTGGTAATGTCAAAAATAAAATTCTTCAGGATATTAAACTTCTGGTTCAATATTGTACTTGTTTCAATTGTATTCTACTTTAATTTGTGATGGTCTATGTATTAATATGCCATCAGAACAATCACACATCAAAACTCATGATGTTGAAGAATATTTCCCGTTCTCAATTTTTTTTTTTTTTTTACATCATCGATAAATCAGGATTGTTTTACCGATCATTCTAACAATAAAATCCCCACCCATTGAACTTCTGGTTAAATGCTTTTCGTGCTTCAATTGTACTTTGGTAAACAAATTATTAACAACAGTAAATTTTGTCCCTCTATAATACAATATTGGCTCTTGTGGAGCCTTACAATCATATTTACAAAATCTAACATCTTACAAATGTTAGCTTCCTTCATCTCTCTTATCCTCTAGAAAGACTTGATCTAGTTCAATTAGATGTTTAGATGTACGACAAGTACGTGATCTATACCTCCACACACGAATATAAACTCATATTATTGGAAAGCTTTTCTTTTTCTCATAATGATTAGTGTTTCTTAGAGTTTGTGTGGAATTATTATTATAACCACCACGAATGTCAAAAATAATTTAGACTTTATTCATGTCCATAACTTTTAAATATTGTGATATTTACTTCAGACAACGAAATAAAATTAGTTGGTGAGATTTATAATTATTAGTCAAAAACTCATTTAATTTATATTAAAAAAATGATCCCGTTTTTAATAAAAATAAAAAAAGAACTAAACGTGAAGATCTAGCCATCAACGAGAAACATTATCATAGCTATACAAATATAATCAAACATGTTACTTAGTGGCCAAGAAACATTCATTCTTGAATTCCACAAAATAAAGCAAAAGAACAATTCTTAAATGATTAAACGGAATGATGAATACAATTAAATTGATCTTCGCAATTAAGTTCAAGCCATTGCCAATTTTTTAATTATTTTTTAAATTATTATGCAGTGATGTAGGACAACTAGCTTTGGAGTTTGAAGTAGTGCTGGACAGGAAATTGACGAAAGAAGATCGCGCCAGGGGCAGTTTGGTCATTTGTCGCGACGGTGTCGGAATGGGCTGAAATTTATATAATTTTTTTACTAGGGCAAAAATATAAAAATAAAAATAAAAAAAGAACTAAACGTGAAGATCTAGCCATCAACGAGAAACATTATCATAGCTATACAAATATAATCAAACCTGTTACTTAGTGGCCAAGAAACATTCATTCTTGAATTCCACAAAATAAAGCAAAAGAACAATTCTTAAATGATTAAACGGAATGATGAATACAATTAAATTGATCTTCGCAATTAAGTTCAAGCCATTGCCAATTTTTTA
>CAIGRT010153985.1:0-27599 GCA_903798405.1 Fraxinus platypoda
TTCGTTAATTTAATTTTCATTGTTATTGATTATGTTATTTACAATTGTTGCATACAAAAACCCCCCAATCATTGTACGAAGCATAAAATATTGAATTACACACTCTTCGTGGGATCGACCCTTACTTCCACTACTATATTAGTTTTAGAGGTTTAAGGACTATTTTTGGGTGCCTACGACAGCACACCAGTGGGCTCCCATTTGGATGCTTCATACCCCTCCTGCCAAAACGACAAATGACATTCTTGCATAGTGGATGGTTCATACATGTAAGGCTTCATCTTCGAAGATATAAAGGTGGGCCTACTCCTTTCCTTACGAAGTGGTAAATGACATTCTTGCATGGTGGATGGTTCATCCATGTCAAGGCCTTCATGCATGGTGGATGGTTTATCCATGTAAAGCATCTCAAAGATCGAAAAATAAATATCGAGCTAGTGGATCGTCTCGAAATGATGATGACTTATAGCGGCTCGAAATGATGAGGACTTATAGCTGGCTCGATAATATTGAGGGGCAAGAAATAAGCCTTTTATGAAGCCAAAAAATATATTTGGCGAAACGGGAAATAAACATCCCGCGATGGGAGAAATAAACATCTCATGAATGACTATCTTGAACTATCGGAGACTTATAAGCTGGCATCGTGACGAAGTCTTATAGCTATGCTCAACGATAGTGAGGGGCGAGGAATATGCATCTCGCAAAGCCAAGAACAAACATTTCTCATGGCGAGGTATCTCGCATGGTGAGGAATAAATATCTAGCGAATGGCTTTCTCAAACTATCGAAGACTTATAAGCTGATTTCGGAATGATGGGGACTTATAGTTGGCTCAACGATAGTGAGGGACGAGGAATAAGCATCTCGTGAAACCAATAACAAACATTAGCATGGCGAGGCATCTCACGTCTCGTGGATGGCTCTCTCAAACTATAGGAGACTTATAAGCTGGCTTAGAAATGATGAGGAGTTATAGCTGACTCAACGATAGTAAAGAGCAAGGAATAAGCATATCGCAAAGCCAAAAATTCTTATATTGCTGGCAGGGAATAAACATCTCACGGATGACTATCTCAAACTATCGGAGACTTATAAGCTGACCTCGAATGGTGAGGTCTAATGGCTGTAAGTCAAAGAAAATTTAAAGTTACGAATGATATTCCAAATCCGAAAAAGGAAATGAGGAAAGAGAGAAGAAATTATCTAAATCTATATCCCAAAAATTTCAAGAGATCAAAGTCTTCTCCAAAAGCAAGTTCAAATCAAAGTCCCAAAATTCAAGTCAAGTCCCAAGTCTCATGTAAGTCAAGTTCTCAACAAATAAAATCTAAATTCAAGCATTACAGTACAGGATTCAAGTGTGGCCTTTTTTCTTTGACATTAAATACTTAATCGGAGGATAGTACGATTTTCCAATCACAAGAAAATCAATCCATTTTGTAATTTCTCAACAAAAAAAAAAAAATTGTACCAATTTCAATATTTTTATGCATGAAATTTATTGTACAAATTTCTTGACACACCTAGTGAGACCTTATTTATCTTTTTATCTAGTCAAATTTCGACCACTACAACAACCACGTCAACCAAAAAAGAAAAGAAAATGGTAACTTTTCTCGATGAGAAGTTTGTTCTACTCTTTTATGCAACCCAAGTCCACATAAAAACCAGGAAAACTCAATTGGTTTCATCATTAAGAAAGTTTTCTAACAAAGGCAAGACGAAAGTCTTCAACTTCAATAAGTTGTGCTTCAATTCGGCAGAAAAGTCCAAGAACTTGGTAAAGAGTCCTCATCATGGTTCTATCTCCAATGACAGATACGTGTCAGGGGTCCTTTCATACCACTTCTCCATGACAATGGGAGATGATACTTCCTTTGAAGAATCTTTCCAGTAGATGATGGCCATGGAAATGATGTCGGGGGCTTTGATAATCGAACTCAACAATTGTCTTTGACCACTGAAAATTGAACGTCTTTGGAAGATAAGGATGCACAAATTATGTAATGCATCAACGGAAACACAGAACCCCTTAGTAGAAGACAGTCTAGAAATGCCAACTCTTCTAAAACTAAGGACCAGAAAGTTTAAGAGCACCAACAGAAGCAAGATATACATGACTGGAAGGTGATGCAGAATGTGTTGCGTGACACCACCCAATTGTCCATTAGTTCACCTTAGTTTTCATTGGTTTATGCCCTATAGCCATAGATTGACAAAATACAGATGTTGCTCGACTACCAACCCATGTGGTTTAGAATTTCAGCATGTGGGTGTGAAACTCAGGTCAATGGACGACACTTAAAATATTTATGTCATTATTAAATTTAAATCTAGGCTTAGAATTTTATCAAATAAATATGTTGAGTATAATATAGTGACACTAAACGAACAAAGCTTTATTTTTGAGTTTAGAGTTAAATATTTGAAATTTTTCATTGTTTTGTTTAATGTTTGGTACATTTTAGAGCTTTTGTGGGATGATAAATATAGAACGCGAAGTATGAAGGATTGTCTTACAAACTCGGAGGTTGAGGTTGGTCACCTAAATCCTTGTTGCCCTCCTTCCAAAGATCCACACATTCTTATATTCTTGCTAATGAGCCTATTCTTTTTTCGTATGGAAAACGTATACGACAAATTGATTGCATCTAAGGTTTTTTTGGAAAAGTAAAGAAATTAATATATTTGAATAAACTATATCTCACGAAATTGTTCAACACCACATGCAACACAAGTGTTTTAAAAATCAACTTAGTATCCACTCCAAAAAGATAGAGAACCATGTATTAAAGGATTTATCGATGGTAAAAAGATATTAAAAAGTAAAAGAAATAGAATAAAACACTAAAGTTCAAGGTGAAACGGTTAGTTCTTGACTTCTTTTTGACAACCAACTTTTTGATATTTTATCTTAAATAAAATTGTTTTCTAATTTTCCGTATGGAACTAGCCGCTTCAATATGATTCTAATATCACTGATAATTTGTCATGAGATTATAATTTGTATACACACTACATGAATGTTTAGGAAATGTTAGTCCATTGTATAACATTTTCAATTGTATTCGACAACTTAATTTGTCCAAAAAAATGAGAACTTATTTACGTCATCAAAACCACAATTATTAATTTCACACAGTGTTCTAAAAATGTGCCAGGCACGATGGGCGAAATGTCGTGCCTTGGCAAGCACGAAATTTAGTGGTCAACTACCAAGTTGACCATTTAATTAATATTTTTATTTTATTTTTTCCAATTTCTAAACCGCTGAACCTTTTCCTTTCACTCTTATGCCTTCCCTATTATACGATAGACATAGTCAAGGAAACAGATCCGTTTCAACTTTCAAAGCAAATGTTCCAAAATATCATTTCTCCTCCAATCTCCCCTTCCTTGGATTTGCCTACCATGAATTAATTTCTCACTTTTCACTCGTCTCCATCTCATTAGCGTTGGTGACAGCTACCTTTGTTCTCCGCACCATGCCTCCATGACTTAACCCAATGAGCAAGAGCTCTCAAATTGAAGGCCGACATCTTTCTCTATTCTAGTTCTTTATTTTGTGATAAAAATTTTGTTCTTGCCCACTTTATTTTTTTTATTTTATTTTTTTGTGCTAATTTTAGTTCTGTTCCACCAATGGGCAATGCGCTTATGCTTTAATTCATGATACTTATTTATTTTGTTTTGTAAATATTTGCTGTTTTTAGAATATTTTTGTAATCTGTTTATTTATTGGGATAGGCAATTTAGAATTGTTTTTATTTTGAGTTGTGATATTGTATTGTATCATTCCAAGTATTTGATAAAATGTGTGAAAGAGTTTATCATTGTTCGCTAAGTGTTTAATAAATATTCAAGATTATTGTTTGTCATTCCAACTCTAAATGAAATAATTAAATCCTAACGTTTATAAATCTTATAATGTTTCTATTTTTCAAGAACCAACGGAAGAAGATGATTCTTCAATGACATCTAAATCAAATGCTAGTAAATTACAAAGAGATTTTGGAGATGTTGGACGGGAAAGTGCAATTTTGGTAGATTGTAAAAACTTAATTATGTGAAATGCAAATTATGTGATAAGATTATCCAGTTTTGATTGCTTTTGTTGAGAAATTATTTCCTAATGATCATGTTGTGAAACAAACTACTAGATTGAGATGTTGAAATTATATGGCAAATAATAATGAAGTATATGATCATGCAAAAGAATAATAAAGATAAGAATATGGCAGGGGAATTAAGAGATTTTATTGACTCAAGAATAATGAAGAAGAAAGAAAATTACAAATAATAAAGACAATAATATGGCAGAGGAATTAAGAGATTTTATTGACTCAAGAATAATGGAGAGGAGAAAAAAATTACAATAGATCCTATACTTCTAGTAATATATTTTCTCACACCTATAAAATTGTATAGAGGAGCCTAGTATTTATAGAGAACATATAGAGGATGTTCAAACCCTCATAGTAGAGTTGTTGATGAAGTAGGATACCAAAAAATTGAGTCCAAAACAAATTCTAACTCCCAATGGGATTCCAAAGTAGAATTTCAACTTGATATAGGACTCCAATAGCATTCCAAACTGAATTCTTCTGGATGTGCACTTCAATTAGAATTCTTTAATTACTTCAACAAGGAATTCGGGTCACACTCAAATTATAACAATCTCCACCTTGACACGAATTCCACCGAGGAATGAACTGACTTTTTCAACAATAACCAAAAAATTAATTTCTCCAACAAAACACAATACTTAATCTCTTCCAATGAATCCAAACACTATTCTTGTAGAATTATCTCAAATTTCAAAAAAATCATAATGATTTTATAATTTACCAAATTGGGTTGTAACACACTCAAAGTAGAATCAAACTTAAATGCTTTTAAAGAATGTCTCTTGTTAGATTGTACATCTTTTACTCAACTTAAAGCATACTCAACAAAATTAGCATCCACATACTCTTTTACATTGGGTCCGTCCCTAACAATTGAATATAATGACACCGCTAGTGATGGTGGCAAAGTGACATTATCTATATCTCCTAACTCCACTAAACTATATTCTTCAAATCCGACCTTTTATGAGCTCCTAAAGGTATTGTACTAAACTGAATGTCCACCACGGCCTTGAACTTGTGCTGATGGATTCTTCTAAATTCTACACGACCCTGCAAGATGTATAACTGCGACCTTTTCTATCCCTCCAATATAACTTGGGCACCCTTACAAACCTTCAAAGCTCACCAAAGAACTCATAACCTTTTGAATCAAGGATAGACAACGAGATGAGATTTTTCTTCAAATCTAGAATATGTCGAACCTAGCCAAGTGTTCTAATTGTCCAATTCAAAAGTTTCAATCTGACTGTACCAATTTCAGTAATCCAACAAGATGCGTTGTTTCCCATAACCACTACACTTTTGGAAATAGTTTCATATGTAGCAAACAAGTCCTTATTAAGACACATATGAAACACACATGCTGAATCAAGAATCCAATCATCTTCTGATTAGACTCAATGTCAGAAATAGCTAAGAGATCTCCATCACTTACAATGTTATCTGCGATGTCTCATTTCTTTATTCTGCAATTTGTAGCAATCTTTCTTCAAATGCCCCTTCTTCTTGCAGTAGTTACAAATTTGATTACTGAACTTAGATTTCGATCTGCCCCTTCCAGAACCACCATGAGCAACCAGACATTCTCAATCTCTGGCCTCAGAAACCTTCTTCTTGCAGTAGTTACAAATTTGATTACTGAACTTAGACTTCGATCTGCCCCTTCCAGAACCACCATGAGCAATCAGGCCTTCTCCATCTCTGGCCTCAGAAACCAGATGCTTCATCTTCTCTTTTGAATACAAAGCACTATACACCTCCTATATGATGAGAGTATCATGACCATACAAGATCGTGTCTCTAAATGAAGAAAACGAAGCGGACAACTAACACAATAGGATCAAGGCCAAATCTTTTCATCATACTCTACTTCCAAAATTTCCAAATCAGAGACGATCTCCTTAAATACAGCCACGTGATCTTCCAATGATCCTCCTTCTGCCATTCGATGAGAGTATAAACGCTACTTGAGTTTCAACTTGCTTGTCAACTTTTAGTCATGCACAATTGCTCCAACCTCAACCATAAAGCAGCTTCTGAATTCTCCTTCAAAACGTCCTGAAGAATAGTATTTGATAGATGAAGTTGAATGTGAGAAACTACCTTCTTATCCTTCCACAATTTCTCCTCTGCGATTAAAGTTGCGGGCATCTTGTCAATTCCCAGCAACGCATAATCCAAATCCAACCGTGCAAGTACTGGACGCATCTTAACCTGCCATAGTGAAAAGCTAGTGCTCCGATCCAAAAGCGGAATGTCATACTTCATGGAAGCCATCACGAATAAAAAAATCCTCGAACAAATCAAACATTGCGCTCCTACGGAACTGCTGAACCTGACTCTCTGATATCAATTATTGTGAAACAAACCACCGAATTGAGATGTTGAAGTTATATGGCAAATAATAATGAAGTATATGATCAAGCAAAAGAATAATAAAGATAAGAATATGACAGAGGAATTAAGAGATTTTATTGACTCAAGAATAATGGAGAAGGGAGAAAAATTACAATAGATCCTATAGTTCTAGTAATCTATTTTCTCACACCTATAAAATTGTATAGAGGAGCCTAGTATTTATAGGGAATATGTAGGAGATGTCCAAACCCTCCTAGTAGAGTTGTTGATGAAGTATGATACCAAAAAATTGTGTCCAAAACAAATTCCAACTTTCAATGGGCTTCCAAAATAGAACTTCAACTTGATATAAGACTCCAATATCATTCCAAACTAATTTTTCTTGATGTACACTTCAATTAGAATTCCTTAATTACTTCAATAAGGAATTCGGGTCATACCCAAATTCTAACATATCAAATACAACACCACATGATAAATACTGAGTTGCAAACATATGTTCAAAAAGATGGTTCAATTGGAAGAAGGCTAACAATAAGTGGATGTGAGAACGATAATGCTTATTACTATCCGGGTATGTTAACATAATCGAGTTAGTAGGATTTCTTTGGCAATAAAACACCAAATTTAAAAATAATGACCAAATGGATCATTAGTTTGACTACTATCGGGTTATGAAAGAAATTGGAGTGCTTTTGAAGGGGTAAGTATTAACTAGGTTGTCACATTTTACATACTAATTTTTCACTATGACATCATTTCTACAACTCATTTCTTTTGGCCAATGAATAATTACTTGAATACGCTTCGCTCCATTAAATGTATCCCATTTTTGTAGATACACACTAAGAATATAAATAGACTTGACACTACAAGGATGAATGGTCTTATGTCCAATTTAATGCAATGTTGATGAACAACAACAAGAAGAACGGCGAAACAGAGATTCTATTAGCAAATGATGCTACTAATGCACACATCTTGAATTGTAAAATGTTGTGATGATGATGAGGAGAATGATGGAGTGAAAAATGATATCTTACAACCTACAAGAGGTACTAGAGCCGAGAATGATGATTTGTATCACACAACACAAAAGATGAATTAGATGAAGAAAATGGTATTGAATTGGAGTCCGATCAAGAGTTGGATAAGATTTAAGCTACGATATTATCTACATTATGTAAATTATGATTTTGCGATTTATCGTTTTGTTGAAAATTTCGAAAATATGTATGAAGTTCTTATAAATTTATTAAGTATGACTTATCTAGGTGGAAGTTAAAATAATGAAAAATAGTCAAACTTTTCATTTTGAAAATTGTGTAATTGACTAATTGTAGGAATTATTAAGTAAATGTAGTATTTTATAATTTTAGATTTTTGTTATGTATTATTTTAATTTTTAGAATAATTAAAAATTAACTTGTGAAGTTTGAAACTTGGCTTCTACACCTAACCACGTTTTAAGGTTTTAAAAAATTGCTTTTACCTTTTAAATTATATTTGAACGATGCAACAAGTTACCTTAAGCACAACCCACCTAAAACTTTAGTAAATTTTTTTAAACTTTAAATAAAAGAATTTTAAGGTTTTTTAAAAATATAATTTCTTCAAACTCGTGTGGACGAAAAAAATTTATAAGACACTCATAATACACAAGTGGTAATGTCAACCATTTTTATAAAAATAAAGACCATCATGCAAAGGTTAAATATGAAGTACAGTGCTAATGAGTAGATTTTAGGGCTAGGCAACGAGTCGGGTAGGGTCGTTTAGGCCTGAACCCGACTCGAATCGATCTGCTCGATTTTGGAGACTCTTAAATCGACTCATAATCTAAAATCGACCCGAACTGACAGGTTCAGTCGGGGTCACTTGTTTTTCATTTTTTTTTCGATTTCAACAATAAAATTATCAAGTATCCACAAGAACAAAGAACATGAGAGCATAATATTAAATTAAAAAACTTAACCTAAATTCAAAAACAACCATGCGAATGCTCAGGATCATCACCACCCCACCATTTAATGTTCTTATTCTTCAACCCCTCACTGAAGTATATCAACACAGTCGTGAAAGCAACACCACTTCTTCAGACTAGAATCCCAACATAAAACCCATTTTTCCCAAATTCGAAGGCAAAGGAATAACGAAAACCAAAGAAAAAAAGAACATCTAAGAACTTCTTAATAGGATTCTGCTGCCATCACCAGAGACAACATGATTCGTGTTGGTGGGGACATAGATTAGGAGGAAAAAATCATTGTGTTTGTTTTGAGCACCAAAAACAAGTCTCATTTATTTTGAGAATGACCAAGACTTGGGGATGTCTTTCAAATCGGTGATCGCAAATTTCATTGGAGAGGATGGTAGCTCGGATTTGCAGATGTAGAAGAAGAGAGGTTTTCACTCTCCAATCTTCACGCTTGAGTTCAAATGAAATGAGAATAAGGTTTTCCTTTGTATTTTGGGTTGGGTCGGTTTGGACGGATTTGACTCGTAAACCCACCCGGTCTACATAATTTTTATTTTTTTGTTAAATCGACCTAACCTGAATTGTATAACTAAACCGACTCGATGCAAACCTCTTGGGTTATGGGGTGTGGAAATTACACCCAACTAAGATTTTAAAGATTCAATTTCAGAAATCAGATCTAAAATTTATTTAAAGAAAATTATATATTCATTCAAATCTTTAATATTAATAATATTCATTATCTTCTCTCTTTCCTCTATCTTCTCTCTCTAAATCATAACTACCCAAACCCTAAAAATTCCAAAATCCCAAATCATTGACCCACATCTTCTTTCCCCCCTCTCTCTCTCTCTCTCACCCACATCTTCTTTCCCCCCCCTCTCTCTCTCTCTCTCTCTCTCTCTCTCTCTCTCTCTCCCCCTCCGACGGCTCCGACATCAACAAGTAAAAGAAAGGCTGCTTCGACGATCGCTACTAGTTTGGGCACACGGCAGCCATACATGATCGGCGCAACGCAGTAACGCTGCACACAATAGTGTGCAGAACTATCACCGCCGCACAACGATCGTGTGCAGAACTATCACCACCCTGCCGACACCACCCTTCGCGCGGCTCGAAGTGGGGCGAAGGGTGGAACATTTGTAGGCAGTTATGGTATGATGTGGTTGTGGTGGCGGGGAGTTTGTAGATTTTTTGGTGGGGTGGTAGTTGGATGTGGTGTAAATGGAGATAGATGAGATGGTGCTGGTTGTGTGCTGTGGATGGTGCGGTGGTGGTATGTTGTGGTGGTGTTGGTGAATCTGTGGTGAGGTGGTGGTGGTTGATCTCTAGCAGCCCATATGACAGCTGCAGCAATGTAGATCGCGGTGGTGGTGATAAATTTTTTTTTTTTTTTTTGGTTGGTGGATGGGTGGTGGTCCTGTGGTTTTAATGATGTTTTGGTGGTGGTGGTGGTAATGTTGACTGTTTGGTGCAATGGTGGTGATGGTCGTACGATGATTGTGGGTGCATAGTGGTGTTGGTGGATACGGCATTCAAGACAATGGTTTTGTTGTCGGAAGGTGATGTTGGTGGTTCTGGCGATGGTGGTTTCGGCTGTTGTAGTGGTGTGTTGGTGGTCACAAATGATTTGGTTGATCGTGACCAATAAATATTGTGTGACCTAAAAATTTATTAATTTGTGACCAATAATTTGATAAATTGTGACCTAAATATAAATTGTGATAAATTAATTTGATGTTTTGTGACCATGAAATAAGTTGTGATTTATACAATTTGTGATTTGTGATCAATAAATAATATATGACTATTAATTTGATAAATTTGTGACTTTGAAATAATTTGTGATTCATAAAAAAAATTATATGTTATTGAAAAATAAATTGTGACTCAAAAATTTGTTGTTTGTGACTGTGACGTCTGTAATTGCAACTAATATATAATTATGATAATAAATTATATAATATTGTGACCATAATATATTTAATTAATAAAATATTTTTTAATTAATTATTTAATAAATAAAATTTAAGTTCATATCCGATTTTTGAAAAATTAAACATTTATCTTTTAGATTTGAAATAGATCATACTTAGTGTCGTACTAATAAAATTTCCCTAGCGGTTTTAAGGCCCATTCCTTAGATTTAACCATGTAGGGAAAGGGAAGATGTACAACAGAATGCATACACAACAGTGTACATCAAACGTTACTCAATTGTAATTTGTGCTACTCTAGGAAAAAAAGACTCCACTTCTTTCCTCCTCCTTTCTTATTTATTGTTCTTCTTTTTTGTCAAACCTTAGACCCTGTTTAATACACATTCTTCTCGAAATTTATTTTTTCAAACCTTATTTTCGAGTTAGTTGTTCCAATAATCACCCAACTTATACTGTAGTCACGGTTTACTTACTGAACTTCAAAGTGCTTCACATTGCTCACTGAACTTTGTTCGTATGCACTCCATCCATCACTCTTAAAAATTCGTTACCTTATTCACTGACGTGACTAACGAAATGACGTGGTAAGTTACAGTCGTTAAAAAAATTAGAACTCAACCAAACCATTATTTTATTACTCATCCAACTTACATTTGGTCATAGTTAACTCATTGAACTTCAAAACGCTTCTCAATGGTCACTCATCTTTGAGATGTTGCATTCCAATCATCATCCGACATATTTTGTTCACTTCGTTGCTAATTTATTGTACGAAAATTTCACGGGCAAGTTACAATCATAAAAAAAATTACAACTTAGCCAAACCATCAACTCATAAAAATTACCATATGTGAAACTTGACTTCCACACTTCTTTAAAATCCAATAAAGCATCCCCAATTTCAACCTTAAAAACTCTATTGATAAGTGCATTTTGTATAATTATTTAAACTTTTAAATTAGAGTATTTATTGGAAATTTTAATAAATTATGACTTAATTCTATGTATATTGTGTTTGTTAGGTAAAGATCGATGATATTGATGGAATTGCAGACAATGAATGAGAAAAAAGTGAAATATAAATAAAGTATAATCGAAATACCGAATGCTGATTGAAGCTCACATTTGATCAATTGGATCGATGAAATTGACAAAATTAGAGATAATGAACGAGAAAAGGGTGAAATTGCAACAAATCTAAAGTTCGGGGATCAAAGTTCAAAAATCCAATAGTTGGTTTGAAATATAAAACAATGATTGAATGTCACATGTGATCAATTGGATACAATTAGAAGTCAAATGGGTGAAACATAAACAAAGTATTTTCAAAAATCAATTTTCGACAAAACAAGTTATGCTTCAAATTTTCAGAGTAATGCTATTCATCCCCACTGGGATTACAAACACAGTTTATGTGAATAACATTACTCAATTTTCAGTTTCAGATTGAAACCTTTTTTGCATAGTAAACGTTTGAATTAGAAAAATGATATTACTGAAAGAATCATTAGGGATGTTTTATTGGATTTAAAAAAAAAATGTTTATTGGGTCGTGAAAGTCACATTTCACATATGATGATTTTGGTGAGTTGATAGTTTTGTTGAGTTAATCTTTTTAACATTTGTAACTTACCACGTAGAATTTTTGTGTGAACATTAGTAATGAAGAGAACGAAATATGACACATGATGAATAGAGTTAAACATCTCAAAGATGAGTGACCATTGAGAAGCATTTTGAAATTCGATGAGTAAACTGTAACTAAGTGTACGTTGGATGAGTAATAAAACAATGATTTGGTTGAGTTGTAATTTTTTTAACGGCCTAACTTGCAACGTCAAATTTTCGTTAGTCACATCAGCGAATAAGATAATGAATTTTTTAGAGTAATGGTAGGAATGCAAACGGAGAAAGTTCAGTGAGTACTGTAAAGCACTTTAAAGTTTAGTGAGTAAACCGTGACCATGATATAAATTGGATGATTATTGGAACAATTAATTTCTTATTTTTAGTTACATATTTTATAATAAAATAATATTATACGCATTTCCAAAACCACGTATTTTCCATGACGTGCATTCTTTTTGAAAAAAAATGTGCACAAGCTTAATTAGTGGAATTGGGGGAAAAGCAATCCACTCGTCCTAACCTGGAGTGGATTTACAGCTCTGCAGATCGAACAAAGAGGTATAAACGCTCTGTCGAATTAGGGTTTTTGTTCACTGTAATTTATGGCCAGTTCTACTGTCAGATCCAACTAGAAAGTTGTATGATAGTTTTATTTACTATATTGGTGCAGATGATGGCCATTATTCCAGTTCTTTTTTAGGAATTTGGAAAGCTTTAGATAGAACCTATCAACACACTCGTACTCTCTCAAATATAATTTACCTCCTTTCAGCAAAATTCTCCTTACATACGGTGCGAAAGCCCTAATTTTTACTTAGCATCGCCATTACTAAATTTGAGATATTCAAAAATGTATATTTAGGTTAACGTTCGTTTATTTTCTGCTTTTCTTCTATTCCTGTTTAATCAATTGGCTTGGATTTCTCAGATTTTTTCAACATCCAAATGTCCGAAAGTTCAAGGTCTCGGGTCACAATCACCCTCGGCCGCAGTGGTCAGGTAGTCTCGTTATCGCACTTCTTTTGTTTATACTCATATCAGATCATGTTTATTCTGTTAGTGTTCTTGTGCGGTTTTAAATGTTTTAATAATTCGGAAAATGCAAAAATGATCAACAAGTTTTGGATTGAAATAGTTGGTTTTTATGGGTTTTAGCATTTGCTAATGGCTTGTAAAATCCCATATTCCATTATTATTGTAGTTTCTTTTTTTCTTTTTTTTTTTTTGGTTAAAAACAGCATATTTATCAGTTTTATGTGGAATTGTTTTGATTTGATAGATGTGCTTTTGTTTGTCCACTCTAATAACATATGTAACTTGTATGTTTTGGATAATGTGTATTGTAAGGAGTTTTCTGCATTTGAAATCTATGCATTTTGGAACTCTGCGCTTGTGAACTTGGTTGGGTTCATTTTAATCGTCTTTTGCAGGTAGTGAAAAGGGCAGGGGATGCATTAAGCAGTTCTTTTATTGATTCAGAGGGAACAATTGGAGGCAAACGATCAGTTAGAGATAGGTTAGGAAGTGATTCTGATTCATTTGGTCAAATTAACAGTAAGCGGTGAGTACATCATCTTATTTTATGGGTGACCTAATATAGTATCAGCTACTTGTGTTACTTAGTTTAATATGTTTAGGTTTTCTTGTATAAATGTGCTTATCCCTAAGAATAGTAGATATTTATACACTGAATACTTAACTAAGGATGATGTCTAAGTCGTTCTAATTTTCTTAGATCCTTCCATTACTGCTTATTAGCTTGAAAATGCGATGAAGTAATGCAGTATAATTAGGATATGATGGTTGATAGGATGGATATTTGCAAGTTAGAGATTACTAACAGTGGTAATTTTGTTTTGCAGACAGCGGAGAGATGGTAGTGCTGCCAATGGTATTGATGGTAAAAGACATGTACTTCTGTCTTCGAAGTTCTTCAAAATTGTAAATTGAGTTGTTGGCTTACTTATGTTTTTGTTAATTTTGGTGCTTTTAAATGGATAAAGACATTCGTTTAAGTAAAGGTGATCTCCGGTTCAAAATCCTGCAAAAAAGTAAACTGAAACAACGACAAAATGCCCAGCAGAGTGGGACGGACCTTCGAAACATTCTGTCAAGGCCTGCTCAATCTTCAACGAATAGCCTAGGTTCGCGGGCAAGGGAGCCTGAGCCAAAGGAGATGAGGCTGCAGCATACAGATCCTCGGGATGTAAGACAACATTTTCCAGAGACACGGGATGGTAGGCAGCTAATGACTATGACCAGGGATTCTAGACAGAGCATCCGTGACTACAGAGAACAGAACATGCCTGAACCTAGGGAGCAACGCATACCTGACCCCAGGCAGAAGCGCATGCCTGAATTCAGGGAAGCTAGGCAAAGCTTTCCTGAGCTAAAGGATGTTAGTCGTAGTATGCCCGAACCAAGTCGTTCTAGTATATTGGGGCCCATTCAAGGCTCAAGAACTGCAAGTGCTGCGACCAAGGTGGATTCGGTGATTAATTCTTATTCTCCCTGGACTGTAGATCGTTTAAGACGGAGATCGCCAGATGAAACTTTGGCTAGTTCTAGAGGTCTGTCACCAACCAGGAGAGATGGAGGATTACTGAGAAAGCTTCCAGTTAGGGCATATGATGAAACCAGAACGAGCACATACATGAGCAAAGATTCGTTTGAGTTTTCAAGGCCAACGAGTTCTTCATCTTACCTGACCAACATGGTTCCACCTGCTGTACAGACGAAGTCCATGGCACCAGTAGCTTCCCTACTTCTTCCAGGCAGTCTTTTACAGAAAAGCTCATATGTGGTATGGTCTACCTATCTTTCTTCTTCTCTCTCCATGAATTTTTGTTGCCTTCTCTGCAACATGACTTGGATAGTTAATTTCCTTTAGTTGCCATCCTTATATAACTTTTCGTTGTGTTCTGTGTGTAGTTAAGTTTGACATTTATATTATAAGGGTGTGAAAGTAGCGTTTGGAAGATGATCCCCGTTGTCAAATTAGGATTGCCACAATATTTGCTTAGACTGAGATAGCATGGGTCATGTGAAAGAAATGATACCGAGAATTCAGGATTTTTTTCCTCTTTTCTCTAAGACGTAATTATATTACGAAATAACTCAATAAGAACTAATAAAATATTATAGTCCATTTGAAATGATGATGAGTCTTGAGGCTGTTTACGATAATATACATGTTCTCTGTAGCACAGACACTTCAATTAGGATAGCGTGTCCGTGTCGGACGCGAGTCGATACCGACACTTCTCGAACACTCTAGCGTAATCATTTTTCTTTTTATATTAGAAATATTATATATTATTAATTCAAAATTATTAGCAAGTAACAAATAGGTACTCATGTTTCAAAGATCTCAATAAAAAAATTAATAACAAGTATAAAACTAAATTCATACTATATAAATGAAGAATTTTTAAGAATTTAATCAACATGTCGATGACGTGTCGTGTCTGTATTTTTTTTAAAAAAATAGCATGTCGGCGAATCCGACACGTATCGTGTCGGACACACGTGTCTGTGTCGGTGNTATAAAACTAAATTTATACTATATAAATGAAGAACTTTTAAGAATTTAATCAACGTGTCGATGACGTATCGTGTCGGTACTTTTTTTAAAAATAGCGCATCGACGTATCCGACACGTATCGTGTCGGACACACGTGTCCGTGTCGGTGCATTATAGTACTTGTTTAATACTGTTTTCCATTTGAAAATATTTAATGCATGTGATGTTATCCGTCTTACATCGTAAGAATGATTCTGACTCCCATAGTCAACTATGAGATTTTTTTAATATACTTGGGCTTTTGATTGCACTCAAATTGGCTGCATGAGATTTACCCAGGAAACATTTATGCTCTTAGAATGCTTAGTGAGGAGTTGTTGTGCGTGAAAGTGCCAGTATTTGGCATAAATGTGACACTACATGACGCAGAAGCAAAATTGTTTATTGAAACAAGAAAATTTGAGAAACTTGATAGCTTAATTTAATTGTAATGAATTGATGATTGAAAAATTGTAGTTGCCTTTGTTTATGTAGGAAAATTTATCCCTAATTCTAATGATGGGGTCCACCTGACCTCACATCAACTCGTATAAGGATAGGGATGAATTGAATAGAGAATCCTGTCGAACATAAAGGAAAGAAAATTAAAATCTTAATCTAAAAGGAAATAAAAATCCTACTATAATAACTAACTTCTATCATATTTATAATAGGATTGTCCCACGTCATTCTCCCTCATCTCGTCATCGAGCTTGGTCGACAAAGAAAAAAATAATTTTATCAGAGAAAAATAGTCAAGAATCTGTGGATTGAATATTGACGAAATATTCATGTTTTGGTGTACATTATAAACTCCAGAACTGTATTGTTTGATGTCGCTTTGCTCATGCTTTTAATCTGTACGCTACAAGTTCAACTGGGAGGTTATCGAAAATTTTCAAATAATCAAAGAAATTCTTGACAATGTTAATCTGAGGCGAGAAAGTCTTCAATATGTGAACGACCTTTAAAGGTGGGTAAATCCATCCTCGATTTAAACTTTTTCTTATTTTGACTATGCCCATAAGTGTGGAGGCAAATTGACCATGTTCACAAGTATGGGGGCAAACTGCTCAAGATCATATTCTTGGGGGCCAAGTTATAATAATCATCTTCATCCTCAAAAAAAACCGAACCTGCTGTCTCTTTCATGTTTTTGGTGCCTGACCTTTGCATATGTGCCAGTTTTCTGATGGCTCCTTGCTATCCAAAATTTGGGGCAACTCTTTCATGCTATCAGAAATTGTCTGCACCTCTTCGAAGATCTTGGACGATCACGTTCCTTTGGTAGAGAGGGTGAGTCCTTATTGATAATGCTACCGTTGATGGTCATCGATCCCGCGTTTGTGGAGATTTCAAACATCAGGGTTATGTGGTTGAACCTTAAGTGGCTCATTGCTCATTTGGTGGTCGTCCCGATGAGGGTTGGCTTCTTCTTGGCTGATGATGGTTGTCGTTGAGCCTGTTGGGATGGGTTTATGATGGATTGTTGTCGTCCCCTATTGATTTAGGCCGTTGACATGTCGAACCCAGAGTCGATGTCCCTATGATTTCCCTTGGGGTACCAAGCTACAAATTTGAGGTCATCTTCTTGCTGTTGCTCTTCACATGATGGTACATCATCAAGTTTTGAGTCATCATGGTCGGAATGGTCACCAACCGTGCTCGTGGCCATCCATGTCTGAATTGAATGATGAACACAACTAAGCTTTGTTCATCATCTTGATGTGTTTTTCGAGCCCGGTAAGTCGGTGCTCAAAGTTTTTAAACCTTCTTTTGTCATCGATGGCTTGAACTCCACTAATACCATCCTTAGTCATTGAGCCAGGTAAAAGTGATACCAATTTTGTTGCGGACTTGTTTCTTGATACAATAAGAAAATTTGTGGAACTTGATAGTTTGATTAAAGTACAATTTTATTTAAATGAATTGATGATTAAGTGTACAAGCCTTTGTTTATATAGACAAATTAACCTCCTAATGCTAACAATACAATGAAATTGAACAATGTCATAAAACGGGAAAGAAAACCAAAATCCTAAAAGGAAACAAAACTCTCACTATAATCTTAACTGATTTGTATCCAAATTATAATAGGATTGTCCTACATCACTGCACATGACGGATTGGTGAATATGTTTTCCAGTAGTTATGACACAGTTGGCCATATCATGTGATACAGTTGGGTACCGTATCCAGTGGAAGTGATGAGGCCAGTTTGAAGTTCAATCCCAAAGGCTAATGTCATTTTCAAAACTACTGAGCACGCATCTTAAAGTTTTGCAAAAGGCAACTTTCCTTTCTTATTTCTTTTTTTAATTATTTGCTTGCTTGAAGAGAACTTTTGCATTGGAAAACCTATTACAATAAACTTTCTTTCTGGTGTTTTCACTAATATTTTGAATTGTGGAGAATATAGTTTATTGCATTTTACCTCCATCTTTGCTTCCCTCGTTCTACAGTTCATCTCCCTGCAGGTGCTTCTATTGCGTTCACCCTTGAAAGGCTAGACTGTTTTTTCTGTCACTCTTACATCTACATGTGAAACATTAACATGGAGAAATAGCTTTCAGTGTCCAATACAAACATGTTTAGAAAAATGATTTTATTATGTGTGTAATTTATGCTATTAGTCAGAGATGGTTACTGGAGTGATTAGGCTTACATTATATTCTAGAGATTCATTTTGGAATTATTAAGGCTACTGTAGCTTGAATCCTAAATTGGACTCTTTCTATTACTTTCTAGAATGAGTGGACTTCCATGTTTGATTTTTACCAGCATGGAATTGCTTCCTGGGCAGGATCGGACCTTTCCTGGCCTTCTACTGTCTTTAATCAATATTTTCAAATAAAATAGCTCATTTTTTACTTCATTTGTTTGACTACTCATCTTTTTTTCTCACAGACCGTGAGCCCTAATTATAGTTTGTAACTGAATTACAGCAACTTGCCTCATTGATATCACATGGCTTGGTATTGTAAAATATATATGAACTTGCAATTTGTTTTGCCTAGAGACAATGATAAAAAATTCGTCTGTTCCACTACTTTTTCTGATCTGTTTACATTTCTTTAAGATCTCAGAGTTAAACAGTTTATTGCATGCCTGCATGAAACATAGGACCACTTGGTTTATTGCCAAAATCACAAAAAGTTTGAAACTGTGAAGTGTTATCTGCATAGGCCTCCATGTATATTCACTCATTGGCTATTATGTATGCAGGTTGATGATCAACTTACGGTTGACAGCTTTTTGCAGTCACTTGGCCTCGAAAAATATGCCATTCACTTTAAGGCTGAGGAAGTATGTAAACTCTGGTCATTCTTTGATTGCCTTCCCCTCCCTATCTTCCTTGCAATGCACGACTTAGTTGTCATGTCTTGGAATTTTCTGTTATCCGAAACAGTAAAGAAAATGGAAAAAAAAGATAGAAAGAAAGATCAGTATACGGTGAAAAATGGAAACGTTTCAATTATGTCTGCATAAATATTATGAACGGTATGAAATTTCTGGGCAGAGTAAATTAAATGAACTTTCATCCCTGTGATTAATTTATTCATTTTCTGCTGCATACAGTACCCCATTATTCAAATTCCTGATTTCTTTGGTTGCTCATATGTAAGTTGGAAAAACTACAGCCTTTATATGCTTGGATGAACTGAGTAGTTTTTGTTGTGCAGGTGGACATGTATGCTTTGAGGCAGATGGGTGACATTGACCTTAAAGACTTGGGAATACCTATGGTAATTGCTTTGCCAACTTCCAACTATTTCCATGTGTTATTATTTCATGATGTCTTCAGTAATTACCTTTTAGTACCACACATAGCTCATCAACTGTATACTTGACGTTGGCAGCTATTGCTAATTGCACACTGAATAATTATATTGCTTCATAGTTGTTTTACGCTTTGTTTTGATGGTTGAATATAGATGTAGTTAAGGCTGGAATAAATCCGAGCTAGAATAATAATATGGTAATACCATTCTGCAACTGCTAGATAATCCTCGTTTCATCTACTAAAGAATACCATGCTCTGTTCGATTATGTCTAGCATAATGAAATGATCGTCATGTTTTTCATTTCAAAGATTCCCTTCTTTTTAGTTATGCTTGTAGAATGTTTGCATGTTGCAGGGGCCAAGGAAAAAGATCCTGCTCTCCCTGCCACCTCTTTCCAAACGACATGCATGATAGTATTTCGTTGACGCGAATGAAAGGAATTCTACTTTTTTTTACGTTTCCACATGCTTTTGGATGGAAAGATTGTTAATGAATTATTATTTACACCTTTCAGTTGTTGAATATCAAAGTTGTGGCTGAGTTTGTTCTTATGTGAGAACATATTTTGTCTCAACGTGAGAAAATTTCTGATTCATTTTATATTCTCCTCATTTTGGACTCCATAACATTTTTCCATTCAATTTAATTATGGACATTAGCACATTTGGCTTTGCTTGAAAGAAGGAAAGAAGCACAGCTTGCCGTCTTTTTTGGGCAGTATGATAGGTGAAGATTTTCTGCCTTTCCAAAAGGGGATGTGAATACTTGCATTCCATGTATGCCTCTCCTAGGAAAGAAAATATCCAAGATAGTTCTAGTTTCACAGAAATAAAAGGAAATAAATGATTAACGTAATGCCAAAACCAATAAAAAGGCTTTGATTGTCAGTCTTCCTCTCGTGCATTAATGAAAATTGTTCACGTGTCAGAATTTTGAGCAAGAATTGAGTTAGCTTGCACGTGAGGAGGGGCTATAAAAATGTGCTTGTTTGGTAATGCTTTTAAGTGCTTGTAATTTGTGTCTTGTGAAATGTGTGGACAATTAGTGGGTAGTAGGTTTTGGGTCCTTTGAAGTGTATGTATAAAAGGTATGTTTGATTACTTTGAATTATAATCTAAGTTTGCAAAACATGCCCTATATTTCTTTTATGGGTTCTTTCTTTCTTGAATAACTCAACTGGAGAGTGGATAGGCTTGCAGTCTTGTCACCTACGCCACTATTCCTAGAAATAATTTGTTTGCAAAACTCTCTTTTACCAAGTCTCCTTGATACATATCACTACAGGTGGCATAGGATATGCTGAGTTTTATATTATATATATAGATTCTTTAATTATCATGAGAGCTTGTATGCATGAACAAGAAAGCCCAGTCCACCAGCAGGACATATAAATATTCAATAAAGTTAATGGTACAAACGTGATTGACAATTATGTGTTGTTAAAATTTGAGCCTTTGATATAAAAAATAAATAAAAGGAAACGGTTTTTAAAACGGATAAATGTGATGTTGTCAACTAACGTTGTTAACAAAGATTGTACAAGTAGCATGATTCATAAATATTACAGTCAAATGCTCATTTCACTGCATAATATGATGCAAGCAAGATTTTAAGACGTGGAGATCAAGCCTAAAATTAATGCTCCTAGGTGGAATAAGACATTTCCTTTTCTTGATATTTATTTTAATTATTGTAGACAAATAAATAAATAAATCAATAATGTTTGTTCATGGGTAGGGAAAGCTATGTTCCTAGATTGGGTTTGGACTGGGAAGTCTGGGATGAGTTTTTGTTGGAACTTATTTTTATTTAAAGTTTTAGTAATGGTTGAGCATTTCGAACTGGACTGTAAAGAAAATTTTACTTGCTCAAAAAACGTCAAGCATCTTTTTTGCGTAGGTGCTCCTTAAGCTGTCAATGTAGAATTGATTGTTTATTTTTCAATCGAGGCGTAATATACCCATCAGATAGTTACGGCATTTGTTTAGTTAATGTTAATATTAATATTTGATTGAATATATTACAATCTTGTGACTCTAGAAGCTATAATAAATTGAAGAAAAACGAGACTTAAAACAATAGAAGAACAAAGAGAATTTGCATTACTTGAATAGTTGAAACAAACTAAAAGAGGGCAAAATTCTCCTTTTAGTTAGGCCTATCGTTATCTCACACGATGAAAATATGTCTATTTAGACGTTAACGGCTCATGTGACATGCGTTATTTTTTTCTAAAATGATAAAATTGTTCAAAAAAAAATTTCCTTTGTTTCGGAAAATCAAATGGTGCACGTTGAATTTATATTGTTTGAGCCACATTTTTGTCCAAAAAAAAAAAAATTCATTTGTAAATAGTGCATTGATGAGAAATATGTGGTTAAAAAATAAGGAAAAATTTTGGGTTTACGTATACTATTATTTTATTGAAGAGTGTGGTTGAAATGGGATCAAAATAATATTCAATAATAGATTTTTTTAAGAAAAAATGGGACTCAGACAAGGGCATAAATAGTACTCTTTTTGGGATAATTTCTCTTTCGATCAAATATCATGCGACTGTCTCTTGACCATTTAACAATTAAATTGACGTTTTTCATCCTATGGAATAACAAACTTATCGTGTTAAAAGATCGTGGACATGGTTTCAGGAGAAATTTACCCTGAAAATTACAAGACTATTACAAACATCTATACATATATTCAACAGTAATCAAATTAAGGCATCAAGAATTGTATGTTTGGTTTAGTCAATTTTTCATGTTGTCATCATAAATTTCAGATTCAAAGCCTAACTTTTACTTTTACTCTTTAAATTATAATTGAAACTACGATTTTAGTTGCTGAAACATGTGCAGTCTTGAACTTATATTATATTCTTCATAACAAAATTAAATCATTCGTTTTAGGCATACAAAGGTTGACTAAGAACAGTACTAAAAGACCAATATTCTAAGGGTTATTGGTGCATATCTCGTGCTTTCAAATTTCTACAAGAAAAGTCAAAAAGCTGTACAGGTGAAAATGTGCCGTATATTTTTCCCTGTCCATGTGGAGCAGCAATTTTATTTCAACGTTTTAGAATAGTACAAACGAATTAAATGAGAACAAATTGTTTTTGTCACCTAATTCCAATGTTTTCGAGAACAGATTTGATATGCCGGTTCATCTGGAAAAGTCGAGAACTGATCTAGGTTCAATTAATGACACGAACTAGCTGTGTACACCAAGAATCGACTGGTGCGACCATAATCGGTTGGTTCACTTCAAAATTTTATTTTTTTATTTTAATTTTTATATGACTAAATCAACGATCTCTATTCAACCCTTCAACCTTTATTTTTTCCTAGATCGGTTCTTTATCTAATTTTTAGAACATTGTTTAATTTAATTTGTTGTTATTTCGATCGAAAGATATGAACCCCACCCCATGTGAGGGGTATAGACACCCCTATGTACATATATTATGTACACCAAGGACATCCCTTCTATTAACTAGAGTCTTGATACTTGTCGACAATGACACATACATTATCCAATTCTTAATGGAAAAAACTGTCGGAAAGGAATTTCAAGAAAATGTGTTTGAATTGTCTTCATATAGGTGTCAGATCGTGCAACAGGTGCACCAAAGTTAATGGTTAAATAAACAACCTTCATATCTGAAACCCTCTTTTTCTAAACTCTTTATCTTTGAAAGATTCTTAACAAATCAAATAAATCATTATATTAATTTATTTATGTTTGCCGAGTCAATTTTGGCTCTCTCTAGGTAATTAAGTTGGATTTCTCTTTTGCTTATATTTTTCTTGTGATTGTACCCAAGAGAGGCAAAATTCAGTGCATGAGAAAGGGGCTCTCAGGGTGGGGGCCATCTCCTTGTTAAGGGATAGAATCTCATATCGAATGAAAATGAAAATATAGACTAATTTATAAAAATTTGAACTATTTCTCTTAATAATGTTGACATTTTAAGATGAAACCTCAATTCTTATCATGATATCAGAGCCCGTTAAATTCCAACGAGCGATTCGATCCGATTAAGACTCAAAAAAATTGAGCACGCGGATTTGAAGATTGATCTGCTCAAATGAGCAACCATCTTACGAGGCATGTTAAGTGATAGAATCTCATATCGAATAAAGATGAAAATATAGATCAATTTATAAAGGTTTGAACTACACCTCTTAATAATGTTGACCTTTTAAGATGGAATCCAAATCTTATCACTTCTAATTGTAGTTAATAGATTAAAGGAATTGAGAAGTAATCAATCAATCAAGAAACCAAACCCACCTGCCACCCACCCACTATATGCTAATCTCATAGCCCACCATAGTTTCACATGCTCTGTGTTACAGTAAAATAAAAAAAAAAAAAAATCCCGAATTCAAATTTCGTTTCTATTTATTTATCGAAATAGTGCAAGTTTTATGTATTGAACAAAAGAATAAATTTTGGCTAAAGTGAAGCCTTATCATATTGATGACTTGGGTTTGAGCCTCCTTTAGGGAGGGGTGAATGAAAGGAGAGAATAAAAGTGAGATAATTTCGAACGAAGTGTTTTCTCTCTCATGAGGTACTTTCTGTCATTCCTTTAACTCGTGCCACGTGATTATGAATGTTGACGAAATGCTTAAAGAGAACGGGAAATTATTGTTTTTGGTGGTAGACTAATGAATAACGCAAAGTACTTTGATTCGAGAGGAAAATAACATGTTAAAAATATCTGCTAATATTATGTTGATTGAAGAGTTGTTTCTTTAATTGGACGAGGCGATTACACATTAAGATAGTGAAATGCTTGGTGACGGCATGCCTATTTGGAATTCTTCAGTTTGAAGACAAAACTATTAGAATAGACTAGAAGAGAAGAAAAGATTTAGAAAAACTAAAGCAGTGGAACTCGTGAGAATGTGAGATTTATTGGTGGAAGAAGTCCACCAATGGAATGACTAGTTCCCAACATGCCCACAAAGCATATAAAAGTGGGACCAAATTCAACACCTGTCCAACTTAAATCGGTATAATTAATTATGAGTGAATTCATTTGCTTTTGGGATTAAAAAATATGGTTTGCTTGCTCTAAGAAGATTTGCCCAGATCTTCTTGAGGACCCTCATCAATATTTTATGATTAATTATATGAATGCCAACTTCTTAGTATTCCTACTTTGTTTAGCAACAACTCCCCTAATCATTTTTTAAATACATGGTCAAGATAAATACTTGTCATTTATTAAACATAGAATATTGAGGATAAGTTAGAGGAACCTTCAACCTAGTGCTTAGTAATTAAAAATCTACAAAATTCAAGATTTTATATCTAAATTACAATCATATAAAATTGACCTTATACTTAAAACTGGATTAAAATAGAAGGTCAATTGTAAGCTCGTAGAACAAGCACTAACTTACGTAATTAGGGTTGTTACGATATCCTTCTTCTTAAAACTGAAGTCTACGAAGGTCATATATATATTTTCAAGTAGGACACTGTATGAAAACGATATGCTACTTAAAGTAGTCGACCGCTAAGGTCACTCCATCTTTAATGAGGTTCATCCCTAGAAGAATGTCATCTGTAATACTAATTATTACGTTCACGTTGATTCAAGTCTTAAATTAGCAAGGCGGAATAAAATTAGCATAATTACATATATGACGTGATTTAAAGTACTGTTTTAGATGGGACTAGGCACCTAAAGAAAAATTAATACATGAATAATCCACTGATTAGGTGGTCAATCAAAATAATCCTTAATATAATAAAATTTTTAACTACAGTAGTAGATTTTTTTTAAAGCTAGATCTCCTTCCTTGCAGGTGATAATGTC
This sequence comes from Fraxinus platypoda, assembly GCA_903798405.1. Lineage (NCBI taxonomy): Eukaryota > Viridiplantae > Streptophyta > Magnoliopsida > Lamiales > Oleaceae > Fraxinus > Fraxinus platypoda. Next base: position 25,219 of record CAIGRT010153985.1, read on the forward strand.
CCCATCTTTCTTTGACTTTTGTCATTACCCTCAATTTTATATAGCATTTTTTACTTTTCAAGCATGGAAGATTTGTATTCAATTGCTACTAATTTCATTATTTTTCTATAATTTAAAGTGCTTTTATAGACCACCAATTTTCTAAATTATATATAAATTAATTGAATCTCTCTTTGGTGGGGTAAGTTTATGGTGTATATATCTTATATCTACTACAATAATATGGAAAAACTTTAAAAAATAATAGTGCTTGAGAAAATAATATTCTTTTTTGGAGGTAGATACACACACATATTATGTATATAGTCAAAACCTAATAGGTTTTGCTACATAAGGTAGAGAGAAGTAGAACATTATATATATAGCCAGGTGCATTAGTTCAAGAATATACTTTGTTCATTCTCATCAGTGATGGAGAAAAATATTTCTGGTGCAGCATCTTGCATTGAGAAGAAGGTGAAGCTATTCGGTTTCGAGCTGGATTTATGTCGAAAAAGGAAGGAAATTTCAGAAGGAGATCATGAAAGTGTGAATTCATCATCGTCCTCTACCATAACATCAGGAAGAGAGAAGTCTGCCTTGGAGAAGGGAGAAAATGAGAAATTCAATGACAAAATAAGCCTTGTTCCCGATAAATTAAGGGTCGACCAAGAAAAAAAGAAATTCGAGTGCCAATATTGTTTCAAGAATTTTACAAATTCACAAGCATTGGGGGGCCATCAAAATGCCCACAAAAAGGAAAGAATGAAGAAAAAAAGGCTGCAGCTTCAAGCAAGAAAGGGAAATATGATCAATTACTACAACAATATTCAGCCCTTTCAGAATTCTAATCATTATGGATCTTCTGCATGGCTTTACGATCCTTCATGTCGTGCTCCAACTGAATTTACACTCTATGAGGAGTCTCAAATCATCTTTGACCCGTATCAAAGCCTTCCGTCGCAGCAAGATACTCGAGTGTTCAGCCTTAAGTGTCCTGTGTCGAGAGATCAAAATACGAGGCCTGTTGCTATCAACCAATCCTCTTCTTTGCCTCATTCGAAGAGTGATTGTAAATCGTTAGATCTTAAGCTAGGATTGAGTTTAGATTAATCCACTATTTGAATCTCAAATAGAGGACATACTTGATAGGAAAATTTGCTTCTTGATTCTTTTTATGTTAATTAGTGTTTTACACCACAACATATGACTTCCATATTTATTGTTGATATGCAATGAGTTGTATTAATTGGAAATTCATATACTTCTATTAATCATTTTTAGAGTTTCAGCCATAAAATAAGGTTTAATTCTTTGTTTCCATATGTAAATATCTTTTTTGTATTTTTTTTATTTTTGTTACATCAAAGATTTATATATGTAAGCACTTCATTTGGTGTTTTTTGTAAATTTTTTGTTATGTAGATAAACGGACCATTAATCAGCCTTTCCAAGCACTCTTTATCAATTGGATAAGAATCAATTCCCAATAGTAGGAAATTTTGCTTTAGATATGCATATATCTGAGCTTCGCATGACAAATATCAATACCACTATAAATATTTTTAAAAAAGGGACTGCAAGATATATTTATAAAATATGATTCCTCTTTTTAGGTCATATTGTGTGAACTAATTCAACCAATTATTTTAATTTAGCACATTTAAAATATTGTCACTACAACAAAAATGAGCTTTTGCAACATTTAAAATGCAACATTCATTGATTGAATGTTGCTAAAAGGGTCAATTGCAATGTTCATGTGTGTGAATGTTGCTAAAATGACCTATTACAACGTTTTTCAAATGAACGTTGCGAAAAGTGACCTTTCGCAACTTCCAAATGAACGTTACGAAAGTGACATTTTGCAACGTTCAATGAACGTTGCGAAAAGTGACCTTTTGGCAACGTTCAATTAACGTTGCGAAAAATTGTCCGTTGCGAAAAATGATGTTTTTTGCAACGTTCAATGAAATTAACGCTGCCAAAAGTCCCACGCCTCCTCAAAATCAAACTATTTAACATTAGCCCTAATTTTTTCCATTTCTCGTCTCCGCCTCTCGCTTTTCCCTCTTTTCTTCTCCCGTCTCCGCTCCGCCTCCTCTTCTATCGTTGCTTCCCCTCACTCACTCTCACACACAAACTCGTTGCTTTCCTTTATCTCTGCACGACGCCGCAACTGTTCCGCCTCCGCCCCCAACTCCGACCGGACCAACAACTAGGCGACTTCTTCTCTTTGGAAGAAGAAAATGATGGAGACGAAGATGATGACTCCGAGACTGAACAAGACCATAACCACTTCGAAAACCTGCAATCGAAGAGCCCGAGGAGGGAACTGAGGCTGAGCACTTGAAGCTTGCTGATGGGTATTGATACTGGTGGGTTTCGCGAATTTCTTCATT
>CAIGRT010153990.1:0-15695 GCA_903798405.1 Fraxinus platypoda
AGTTCATGATTAATGAATTCTCCTCCATTATCAGTCCGAACGACTTGAATTGAAGTTTTATACTGAGTGGTAACCATCAAATAAAATTGCTTGAATAATGAGCAAACATCCTACTTAGTTTTCATCAAACATACCCAAGTCATTCAACTATAATTATCAATAAAAGAAACAAACCACCGAGATCCAGTCAAAGTTGGAACCTTTGCAGGTCCCCAAACATCAGAGTGTACAAGCATAAATGGTAAAGAACTTTTATTCGAACTTACTGGAAAAGGAACACGATGGCTTTTAGCCAATTCACAGGTTTCACATTTAAACATTGAAGGAGATGTCTTTGAAAATAACTTAGGAAATAAATACTTTAAATAGCCGAATGAAGCATGTCCAAGACGTTTATGCCATAACCAAATATCATGTTCTGAACTAGAAGATGCTGAACTAGTATGTTCCGAACTTGACTGAGTCAATGCACTTAAGCTGGATGGAGTAAGATCAAGATAATAGAGCTTCCCTTTTCTAGTACCACAACCAATCGTCCTCTTTGTCTTGATGTCCTTAAAAATACAATAATCAGACCAAAAAATTACTACACAATTCAAAGAGGTAGTGATTTGAGATACAGAGATTAAGTTAAAATTTAGAGATGGAACTATAAGAACAGAGTCTAAGTGCAGTTTATCAAGAGAGAATGAACCTTTACCAATAACACTAGTTTCTGTACCATTGGCTGTAGACACAGCAGATTGTTCAGATGGTTTTAGGTTGAATGTAGTATTAAAAGACATATGATCAGTTGATCCAGAATCAATAATCCATGTACTTGACCCAATAGTAGCAGATTTACAGAACAATTTACCTGGTGGATCCGAAGAGATGTGTAAGGCAGCAACATCTGGTTGGGAAGATTGTTCATTTACAGAAACTGATACATTTGCTGCTGCAATTTTTTCTTTACGTTTTGGAGCCTTAGAAGGATCCCACCATTCAGGATATCCAATCAGATCATAGCATCGACTTTGAGTGTGTCCTGTCGCACCACAATGAGTATAATGTCTTGTTGAACCAGATTGCTTACCTCCAATATCAAAGCTACGAGATGTTGTTGAAGAAGATGGTACAATACTTGTATTAGTTAGTCGAGCAGATGAGTTATTCCGTCGGGCTATCATAGCCACATGTTCAAAAGTAGTTAGATCACCAGTTAAAAGAGTCTTACGATTTGCTTCACAGCGAACATATGCATATGTGCGTTCAAGATCCAAACTTGGATCCATACGAAGGATTTCTCCTTGCACTTATTCAAAATCAGCATCAAGGCCATTTAAAAAAATGTGGATTCTCAATTTTTTCAATGGCTGCCTTATACATAATGATATCATCTAGATCCTTCATCTTGACTTTGTCACGGTGATCAAGTTCTTGGAATATTCCAACAAGTTCACCATAATAAGTTGGAAGAGATCGACCTAATTGTTGAATTGAGAATGCACGTTGATTAAGGGCAAAGATTTGTGTTTCATCTGATCCATCATAGAATGCTTTAGCGAGAGCACTCCAGATTTCACGAGTAGTACGAAGACGAAGATACTTTTTCATGATTTCTGGTGTCATTGATGTGAGCAACCAACTTTTAACTATTTGGTTTTCGACATATCATTTGGAGTAAGAAGGATCATTTGATTCAGGTTGAGGAGAGTCCCCAATAATATAATCAAGTTTCTCACGTCCAGCAATATGCATTTCAATGATTTGAGACCAAGTGTCATAGTTGGTTTCGATAAGGGTTATACCAGCGTTGAAGCCAGAATTTTCAGATTGAACATGAATAATAGGAGAGGATGGTGCAATGGTTGATTTGGTGGAGGATTTGGTTGTTTCGTAAGACATATTGTCTTATTCAAATTGAAGAAGTGTGTATATTTATGCAGTATGCTCTGATACCATGATGCAATTTCAGAACATATTTTCTGTGTATTATTTTGTCTGCACGAGTACATGACCTTTTAAAGACATATTTACAACTTGATCCTAAAGTCTAGGAAACAAATATGGAAGGAAATAATTACAAGAGATATTATAGAATCAACTAATTAGGGGATAATCAATCAACTAATTAGGAGATAATCATACAACCTATAATCAATCAATCAACGTAATTTTTAATTAAAACTATACAATGGATCTTGATCGTAAATTTCCCTTTTTGACAACCTCGATTTGGATATTTCTAAAGCAATCCATTAATAGTATGTTTGGTAAGCTTGAAAGTTAATTTAATTTGTAAGCTTACCAACACGCTATATTGTCTCCCAAATTAAGAATGGTTTATCTCCTCTTTGCATGGACTCGACAATCTTCCCACGTATAGCATTACTTCTTTAAGCAGGAAAGAACTTTTTAAAATTTTTTGCAACCACCTGTTTTCAATACATAACACTATTAGTAGATAACGTATTGAACAATGATCCACGACTTCCATCATTCGGAGAAATTGGAAATTAACGAAGCGTAAATTGATCAAGTGAGAATAATTTTTCGTAATTTAATACATCATACACAACATGGAAATCATTAAATGAATATGAGGTTCTTGAGTGAAAAACAAAGTGATATCTTAGAGATGAAAATTTACCTTCAATATACAGAGTTATCTGTGTATCTCATTTTAAAGATAAGAAATTTCGTGTCTGCGACAATATGTGCCAAGAAAAAACGAGAAGCGACTGAAATCACACGAGGACCCATAAGTTAGGGACCATTTTGCAAAATCTCAATTCTTTACAAACTAAAGGTACATCAAATCATCGAGTTAATTGTTTCAATGGTCACTGAATTTATGTTTATGTCTTTGATTGCTTACTAAAATTTAAGCTATCGAGTTTTGACTTCTAAACTTTGAAAAACTTTGGACGTTACTCATTGGCTAACTTCCGTTTCAAATATTTAATGGAATTTGTGACGAATCTGACGGAATGCACATGTGGCGCATCGTCACGCTGTTAAACTTTGAGGTGGTCGAATTTGGGCAACTAAATTTTGGAAAACGTCTTCAATTGTTCACTAAATTTTGAAAAATGTCTTCTAATACCAATTGAACTTTGTGGTGGTCAAATTTTGGCTATTGAACTTTGAGATGGTTGAATTTTGGCCACTAAACTTTAAGATGGTCGAGTTTTTACCACAAAACTTCGAAAAATGTCTTATATGACTCACAATAAAATTGGATTTAATTAAAACTCGTTGTTAAAATTTGGATTTAATTTTATTTAACAACAAATTCATTATGTATTTCATTGTAAAATTCAAATATTATGATGAAAATAGCTTAAAATTTTACAAAAATAAATTAAAAATAAATTTAACTACAGTGTAGTTGTCTAATTGAGTAATCATTCTTAGTGATATAAACAATGCTTGCAAAGTTGTGCAAAGGAAGTGACTACTAATTGTAATGAAACACACAATATATTTATTGTTAAAATTAAATTAAATTCGAATTTTAGCCACCGTTTGATGGTCATTATTTAAAAAAAAAAAGAGTTTTAAATAATATTTTTTGGAGAATATACGGTTAAAAAAAATTTGAGTTTACGTGTAAAATATTTTATTGTATAAATTTGTAGTTGAAAATGAATAAGAAAATTAAAAAGTTTTATTTTAAAGGGAGATAATAGAGACTTAATTAAATCCAAGTTTATAGTGAGCAATAGAAAACGTTTTTCAAAGTGTAGTGGACAAAGTTCGACTATCTCAAAGTTCAGTGGTCAAAATTCGACAACTTCAAAGTTCAATAAGCAATAAAAGACATTTTTTAAAATTTAGTTGCCAAAATTCGACTACCTCAAAATTTAACGGTATGACGGGACATCACATGTGCATTTAGTCAGCCACGTCACCAGTTCTGTTAGAGTTTTGAGACGAAAGTTACGTCAGTGAGTAACATATAACTTTAAAAAATTCAGTGTCCAAATCTTGATATTTTAAACTTCAACAAGTAATCGAAGATAAAGACATAATTTCAGTGACCACCGGAACAATTAGCTCTCAAATCATCAAATGCGAAAAATAACTCACCATCTCAGCCGTTGATCCTGTTCACGGCTTGATCAAACCCCCAATCATCAACTTACTTGAGATATGCACGGCCAACAATTCAGCTACTTTTTCTCACTCTCTCTGTAAATCCTCGGGACAACGACAAACCATGTCGACGATCTAGCAAACAAAGCCCTAAAAATTTCTCTCTAAATCTTTTCAGCAATTTATCTACTTTCTCTTCGATGCAAAAGCTTCCATAAATTTTGCCCTGAAACTGAATTTTACCAATTATATATCCCATTTTTCTCTATAGATATATCTTTTTGGGTATACGTTCATCAGGGCATTCTCTATAGTTAGAGAAAAAGTGCGTTTTGACTTTTGAGCTTTTTATGTAGCTAAATTGGCTCATTGAGTTCAGATTCTCCGAGTCACAGCTGGTTGTTTTCCGGTAATTTATATTTTAACTTCATCAAGCTCAGCCCTTTTTTCGTTTTTAAGCTCCATTTTAATACTTATGTGAAGTTTCATGATTATTTTAGGCTTCGAGAGTCTAAATATTTTTTTTTTTTTTCGTTTTAAGGTAAGCGAATGATTATACATATAAATTTTTGTCTGTAAACTTATGTGAGTTCCAAACGTAATTTTCGTATTTTAGTTTATGTTTTGTGGATACCTTTGTGTAATGATGGACTGTTGTGGAAAGTGAGTTGATGACTATTATATTTGCTTGAACAGTGTTCATTTTAATCTAAACATATGAAGAATTATCATTAGAATGTCCTGTCATTAGGCCCTCAGTAGAATATATTTGTGCATATGTGATATAGAGAAGGGGTGTGTATAATATTAGATCCCAGCATTTCCGTGGCTTGTAAAAGATTTTTTCTTGTTGATGAGGTGCTTTTGAGGTTTCTGCATTACCCGGAAAAGGGTGATCCCTGAGAAAATTTCCCTTGTTTTGTCTTTCTGATTGACTGAAGCGGTAATGTAACCCCTAGGAATAGCCTCTAGAAATTGTTCCACACAAGGAAAAGCACTTGCCATTCGTTGGTTATTAGTGGCATCCCCGAAAACGTTTGGGGTCGAAATATGGCTTTCAAATTAAGCACATGTTTGTTAGGGATTAAAATCTAGATTTTAATCTAAGTCAAAGCTGACAATTAATTTTAACCACATATTTCATGGTTCCACAACTTTTTAACCGCACATTTCTTCAATTTTTATCAAAGTCTACTAAAAAATTGATTTAATCCCCACCGAACAGGGGCTAAGTATTTAAATCATATCTGTAATGGACCATTTTTCAAGTTAACTTTTTAACTAAGTTGTCTTTTTCACCAAGTATTAATGCATTTAAATCTCTGTATTTATTTGAACTTTAAATTGGTGATTCTATTGAACTTTTTGAATACAGCTGTATGTGTCTGTAACAGCATGGTTTTGATAATTGAGGAGGTCGCATAGTTGAAACCATGGGTAGTAGTGAGATGGACAAATCCTCTAAGGAGGGGAAGGAAGCAAAGGATCCCAAAACTCCTACTTCACAGGTAATATGATACACTAACTCTTTTTTTCATGCATGTTAGTTGTAGGCTTGTAGCAATAGCAGAAAAATAAAAAATTTCAGTCACTCATTTTTGTTATTTTTTGGTGGGAATTTCTAGGAGCAGCCTTCAGCTATGGCCACAGGCACGGTTCCTGGAGACTGGTCTGGCTTTCAGGTTAAAGTTTCTAATAGATAGCCCACTTGGACTTTATGCCTCCTTTCTCAACATTATTATAGGGTGTTGGTTATTTGTGCAGGCATATTCTCCTATGCCTCCACATGGATTCTTGGCATCAAGTCCTCAGGCACACCCCTATATGTGGGGAATTCAGGTATATTTTCCCATTTATGTTGTATTGGCTTAGTAGGTGTTACATGCCAATTGTCACATACAATCATCATAAAGCAACTGGGAATTCTTCTCAGCAAAGGAAATCTAAGTGTATTAATTGAAAAACTGGAAAAGGAAAAATAAAAATAAAAATGTAGTAAGTTTAATTCAGCTGATCAACTTGACTACTTACTTTTACTGAGCTTTCGCAGTTGTCTACATGGATCATATGTTTTGCCTCGTTGCTTGTAAACTGTGGCTTATACATTTCTAAGGAAGTATGTCACTACGCATTGCTCAACAGTCTCCTAACCATATAATTGTTGAGACCTCTTGTTGGAAATTCTACTTTTTTCCATCTATTTGGGGCTAGTTTTGATTGAGAATTCAAATAATATAATTGTTCTTATTGGAAAGCCTGTGAAGTAGGAGAATCCAAATCATGTAATTGTTCTTATATAAAAACCCTGTGAGGTAGGACAACTTTGGAACGTTGAAAATGTGGGGGGTTTTACATCAACTTGATGCCTAATGGTAGTTTATTAGAACTTGTGCTTGATATGGAACGGAGTTGGTATTCATTCTTTTTAGAAGTCCCCTTTGACTAGTCAAAGTGAAAAAAACCCAAGCTTGAAAATTTTTGCAAACGTCAAATGTCTTATGTGCCCTTACTAAAATGGTTTTCTTCTCGTATTCGTCATTTTCTCCACCCCATCCCACCCTTGCCATCCCCTGTCCCCCCTTCTGATGCTGTCTCCCTGCCCCTTCAACTGTTCTTCTTGTTGACCCCCTACCCTCCTGTTCCCCTCCCGTGGTGTCCATCATCCCTGTGTCCCCATCCCTCTTGCTACCCAGTTTTTGTAATCAGGGCTCCTGAACTCCAAAGTAGAAGGAAGAAATATAGGGGAGATGGAGAGCTGTGAGAAAAAAATGGGGGGAAAGAGGAGGGAGAGGAGAATCAGTTGCATGGAGTAGGGGAGGTAGTTGTATGGGAGAGGAAAGGTGGTGGTGTTGGAGGATGATGCAAGGTTAGGGGAGGAAGGAATAGTATAAAAGTATATTAGGATTATTACAAAACTCGATATTTGTTCTGAAAGTTTTGAGAAAAGAATGCATTTTTCCCTATATCTTCAAAGGATTTGGGACACTAGGACTGTTTAGAGGAACAGTAGCCCTTGGCTTTTTGGATGTTTCACAACTTGTGTTGTAAGGTTAGAGGATTTAGGATTAATGGTTGGATTCGAAGAATAAGTGGGTTGCTGCTGATGTATGCAGTTATTTTAGGAAGATATGTGCATAGGTTGCAACGAGTTGGATAGAAGAAAAACAAGAATTCTGTTTAGCCACCGTGTTTGATTGCTGCATCAACTAGAAGATCCAGTGTAATCGTATACCTTGCAGCCACATCAAAATTATAACAGTTTTGATATATCCCTTTTTTTCACTGTTTTAATAGGATTTCTTCACTTTTGTGAGTGAAAGCTTTTTTAGGTCTATTTAAGACATGACCTTACTATCTAATTATCATTCCCTGAAGTTATCCTTAATTAGTGTTACCTCCCCTTGATAGTATAAATACTCTTTATCTTATCTTTTCTACTACGATCTCATTCATCTTAAATATTTCACCTTACTCATCATATGGACAAAATTACATTTTGACAACCCCAACACTCTTGGTAACAAGCATAGCTCATCTAATAATCATTTCATAAACTTATTATTAACCTTCTAGGGGTTTTTTCTTCTTCATAGAACTCCTGTGTACTTCTCTATGTTATCCTACCCAATCTAATAATATGCATTTGATTCTCTTCATGTCATTGTTATAATTTGAACTTAAACATTATTAGTCCTCTATAGACTTCATCATCATCCTTATTTCTATTATGATTAAAAGGACATTTAATGTACTCCATCTTAGTTTTAAATCTGCTTAACATAAAATATTTAGATTTCAAGGTACTTAGATTTTTAACTATGCTAACAGCAAATAACATACGTCGAGGAACCCTATTCTTGGTATGTCTTGTGAACTCATCCATGATGAAGTAAAGAAATGAATACGTAAGATAGAATCTTGGTATAAGCTTGTAGTTGTGTGTACTATGGCCACCACATATCACATCCATAATTGCTCCATCTTATATGTCCTTAATGATGTTGACATATCTAATAAAGTTTCATTTTCTCTTGGTCACAAACCATAACATATCCTTGTTCACTCTTTCTATGCTTTTTCTAAATCAATAGACACCATTTGCAAATCTTGTGTGCTTCCTCTGTACTTTTCCGTTAATTTTCTAAGTGATTTATAGTTTTGAAGGACCTATAAATTACACCTTGATATATGCTTTAATCAGTCTCTTCCCTATTTTATTGTGAATCATGAGCTTTATAACTCTGTATCTTATTGGTAGACACCATAATACTCTTCCTCCACACATCTAACATGTTTTTTCCTTTTTAAATTCTCATTGAATAATTTTTTCAACCATATAATTCCCACGTCGCCTGTTCTGTTCCACATTTTAATAGGAATTCCATGCAACTAATTTCTTTACTCATTTTCATCCTCCATTAAATAATTTTTCGGAATAATAAGGAACACTCGGAGAGAATATTTAGGACCCCTCTAAAGGGCAAGAAAACATTAAAGTATTGTTAGGTAGTTTCTCATAGTGACAAACTTTGATACAAATTGGGTAATATAGTTGTGTCTTTAGATAGGAAGTATTACATCACATATAGTCCTATTGTAGGGTTTCACAGTAGGAAATTAATAATTTGCAAAAATGGGAAATGTGCTAAATCACTAATTATATTCCCTTAACAGCTAAAAATTCTAAGTGTATTTTACAAAAGGTAACAAATTGATTTGATTGGTAGTTTACCAGACACAGGATTTGCTATCCGTGAGTGTGCACGCCAGCCTTTTCATCGCTCCCCCTCAAGTTGGCTCAAATACAACCACCATTTGCAGCTTAATAATTATGGGTTTAGATAGACGTCTTTTGAAGACCTTTGGTGAGAATATCACCTCTCGACTTTTTGAAGGGATGAATATCGTACATCGATGCATATTAAACCACTTTTTTTGGTTTGTCCTTGATACTTTAGAGAGGATTCTCTAGAATTTTTTATGTTGGTTTAATTTTTGATTCATATTCTAATTGATAATGTTATGATGCCTATACCCTTTAGACTTACATTCCAAGTCGTTGTTCATTAATTTTTATTTGAACTTATCTTACAGCAATTTATGCCACCATATGGTACTCCTCCACATCCATATGTCGCTATGTATCCTCATGGGGGCATATATGCACATCCAACCATGCCTCCGGTATTTTCTTGTTGATCTTGTTTTAGTTTTATTTAAAATCATATTCCTCTACTGGGCCTGACTTTTTTGTATTCTGCTTTCAACTAAATTAGGGGTCTTATCCTTTTAGTCCTTTTGCCATGTCTTCTCCAAATGGTATTGCTGAAGCTTCTGTGAGTTGTCTTCACACTTTCATTTCTCTTCCTTTTTTACTTTCTTTTTTTGAGAATGTGCTCTATTTCCATTGCTGCTACTGTTTGAGCCTTTCCATAAATATTGGATAATATTTTATATTTAATAATAGGGTAATGCACCTGGAAACATGGAGGTGGATGGCAAGTCATCTGTGGGGAAGGAAAAACTTCCCATCAAAAGATCGAAGGGACGTTTGGGCTCTTTGAACATGATTACTGGGAAGAACAGTGAACCCGGTAAAACATCAGGAGCATCTGCAAATGGTGTCTATTCCAAAAGGTAGAGTAAATCTGTGAAACAAACAAAGGGACTGGTCATAAATAAGTTCCAGTATTAGATGTTAAAATGATCCTGAGAATTGCTGTTGTGGTTACTTATTTGGATGTGTAATTGTTGTTTCTGTTTTCTTATATGTGTGACTGTAAGTGCACTTTTTTTTTTTCTTCTAACATACAGAAATATTATTATGCGTGCCTTCTTTTATTTGGGGTGAGTGTGTGGGTAAGGGTGGTATTTTACCACTCTCCCTCTGGTATGCTTTCTCTCTCTTTCTCGTTCTCCCCCTTTCTTTATTATTTACTAACAACAACAAAATGATGAATTAATATGATCTTTTAATGCCAATGTCAAAAATGGGTGGGAATATGATGACGTTTCAGTTCGTAATTTATAATTTCTGTAAATGCAATTTGCAGTGCTGAGAGTGCAAGTGAAGGATCAAGTGAAGGAAGTGATGAAAATTCTCAAAATGTAAGAATCACAAACTTGTCACTGGGTATCGTAGTTTTATCAGACTAATGTCAGTGTGATGGTTATCTGCTTGCATCTAGTCATCTTTAAAGTTGAGGCGAAGTTTCAGAATATGCCATTGATCTTGATGCATTAGTTACATTTTCTGTAGATGACCCTTATTCTCTTAAATATTCATTGAACAGAATTCAATTTATCTGGCATCATAACCTAAGAAAGGAACATCTGCATACCGCGGGCGTGTAGCATCCTAGTCCTTTATAACTTCTAATCAAAGATGACCGTGGTTTTTGCTTTACCATATTTTAAAGCATTTAGAGTGTGCTCATAGATTTTCATGTAAATTTTGTACTCTTTTTGCTAACAATACTATATGGTTAACAGAAAGGAAATTTTTAAGCTTACCATCGAAGTTTCCTTGTTAAGATTCTTAAAATCAAGATGTATGGTTCAGTAAAAGTGTTTTGAATGATGTTGGCTATTTTTTTACTCATATGAGGAAGTTGTTTTAGTAATTATCCAAGTGAGCACAAAATAAAATCAAGAGATTTAGCTCCTGTTTGAGCCCCATTTTTTAGAGCAGATTTTATAAAAAAATGATTTTATTGGGGAATATGGTTAAAAAGTTGGAAAAAGTTTTGAATTTACGTGCAAAATTATGTTACTAAGAGAATATATGGTTGAAAATGAGTTTGGGGAAAAATGATTTTTAAAGAATGAGGCTCAAAAGGGACTTCGTTTCTTCTAATACTTGTTCTGTTCTGCTTTACAGGAGTCACAAATGAAGACAGGAGGCCAGCAAGATTCAGGTGCAGTTTAAAGAATGTTTACTTCCTATGCAAACATTATCTTGGCTATTTGTTTCACGAATAAACCTTGATATGATATCTTTGCTACAGGGGAAGCATCTCAGAATGGTGGTGGTACACATGGTTCTCATAATGGAGGGCCAAATACACACCATTCAATGATGAGTCAACAAATGCCCATCATGTCAGTGTCTGGCGGTGCAGGTGGTATTCCTGGTCCCACCACTAACCTTAATATTGGTATGGACTACTGGGCTGCAGCTCAACCATCTGCTATTCCTGCAATACGTGGTAAGGTGCCTTCTGCTCCAGTGGCCGGAGGAATGGTCACTTCTGGATCACGGGATAATGTCCAATCACAGCTTTGGATACAGGTTTTGTTCTCTTCCTGTAAATGATATATTTTTTTTTATTCTCCTTTCCCTTTGTGGGTTTCATGATTTTGTCTAGCTTAACAGAGTAAAGAGTTGGGCTCTTGTGATTTTAAGTTTCTGGTGGGTTATTTGTCCATATACATGTTAATTACTCGTCAATTCACTCAAGAGAAAGGTTGTTCACAATTAATTATTACGATAACCCTGTGATGACTTCACAACTAAATTTGTTTTAAATTTAAAATTGAACAGTTTATATTTTCCAAGAAAATGCACTATATTAGGCCCTGTTTGAGGCACATTATTTTTTTTATTCTCATTCTTCTACTCATTTTTAACCACACATTCTTCAATAAAATAATATTTTCTATCACATCAATAACTTTTCCTTATTTTTCAACCACATATTTCTCATCACATCAACAGTAAAAATGCATTCTTTTTCCAAAAATGTGCACCAAACGGGGGCTTAGTTTATAAATTTCTAAACAAAATTATGTTTGTGAGAATATGTCCCATTCCTGTTTGGTCCACATTATTTTTTTCATTCTCATTCTTCTACTCATTTTCAACCACACATTCTTCAATAAAATAATATTTTCCATCACATCAATAACTTTTCCTTATTTTTCAACCACATATTTCTCATCACATCAACAGTAAAAATGCATTCTTTTTCCAAAAATGTGCACCAAACGGGGGCTTAGTATATAAATTTCTAAACAAAATTATGTTTGTGAGATATACCCACATATCCTTGTCCAAAATTTGGATCATTTTTCGCCGTATCCCCATATTCTAGTGTTAAGAATAAAAAAGAATCTGACTCTTTGATATGTACCTGTATCCAACACCGCACCCGAGTTCAAGCTACACAGCTTATCTGATTGTTAACGTTGATTTTAAGTGAATGCATTACTATATTTTCCCTTTTGCCGCCAACACTAGCTGCGATTGAATTGATATGCTTTTGTAGGCAGGGTTTTAATGTTGGATATAGAATGAGGCAGAAATACCTGCTTATCTAGCTTTTTGGTTATGGAGCGGTACACTCCACTTTTGGGGACTGGCATATTATAACAGAGTTAATAAATCAACATGTCTTTGCATTGACCTGTCAAGGTTATGACAGGAAATTGCGATTGGCCATGGGATTTTGACGTCTCATGAGATGAGGCATATGCTGGTTAAGGCCCCCTATTGTTATTATATACTTCAATCCAAGTTAGACAACATTTACAAGAAAAAATTAAACATAATATTCATTCACATTGTTGATAGTCCCTTGACTAACTATTTTCCAACAGCACTGACTTGATCCCTTTTCGTATTCTTAATCTGCTCCACTTGCTTTTTTATATCTGAAAATTCCCCCAGAATAATTACAAAGAACTCCAATACAGAATGATACAATTGAGTTACATTTTCATAAGCACCAGCTAATTTTTTTTCTTATGCGGTAAATATTTTGTCTTTGGACGTCAACATTCATAGAATAAGTATAATTTTTAAACTAAAATGTTTGATCTTTGATCTAATGGTCTCTAACATAGCAGCAGCTAGTAACTACCGTGGCTTTACTCTGAATCTCTTCATATATTATTTTCCTTTTATCTGGGATTTATATGTGCCTCTTTGAAAGGAGAGCTGGTAAACTGGTAGTATCAAGTCCGTTTGGGGAAGATTAAATTGCGGGATCCAGTATTGTGGTGTATACAAACCTGGTTATTCTATGACTGAAGGCAAGTCTCTAAACAGTTGGGGGAAGTTCCTTCAGTGGTGAGCCAGTGACGTGTGTATAACCATTTCGGCCTAGTGAAAATAGGGCAAAAGTAGTAAATTCTTAAGCCTACATCTTCAGTCTTGTCTTATGGCACTGTTTGAGGTTTGGGGTGTATCTTATGGAACATTGTATAATACAAGTGAGCCTTGACGCATCAGTTCCTTATACAGCGACATTTTTCAATTCCTTTTTGTTTCTATCATCTTTCAGGCACTACCTGTAAAAATGTTGGGAAGAATCAAATGAACGTATAGGAAAGATGCAAAGTAAGCAAAACAATTAAAAATCAAATCCAACGGGAGCAAGACCAGTGCCAATAATATTAAACCTTTTTTAGCAGATGTAGGCGAGGGGATGTTGCAGGGGTGGGGGGACCTGCAAAATAATCAATGTCAATAGTAATCACCTTGTAGATAGATTATTTTGCAATTGCTTATGGTTAACACTGGTGTGTGATTGGATTTCTGCATTCTCTTTGATAGAAGAATTTATCTTTGTCCTAATTCTTCTCCTTCAGAGGTAATGATCGGACACCTTTACTTTTCCTTGAGTTCAGGATGAAAGAGAGCTCAAAAGACAGAGAAGAAAGCAGTCAAACAGAGAATCAGCTCGTCGGTCCAGAATGCGAAAACAGGTCAAAACAGTTATTTCCCACTTTTAAGTCGCTTAGCCTGTTAAGATTTCGTCCCTGATACTTTTTGCTTCTGTACACGGGGCTCAGGCAGAATGTGATGAACTGGCCCAGCGTGCTGAAGCTATGAAAGAAGAAAATGAGTCTCTTAGAGCAGAGGTGACTCGTATTAGGAGTGAGTATGAGCAGCTTCTTGCTCAGAATGCAGCTCTGAAGGTATTGTCTAATGCTTAGATTACTGATTGCAAAGCAAGATTTCACAAAGCAAACTCGTTGCGTGGATGTTTGATCATGTTTGATATCCTTTTTCTCAGATTCCACTAAAATATATAATGATTTGTATTTATGTAAAATAGTTATATAGTGTTGCACATGTTTCTATAATTCTTTTTTTAATCTTTGTACCGAGTAAATATGGTTCTGCAGGAGAGACTTGGTGAATTCCCAGAACAAGAAGATCCAAGGTCCAGTCGGGATGACCAAAGCACAGGCCATGATTCTCAGTATTCTGGGCAAGCTGAACATATTCAAAGCGGTCAATGAGGTGGTACAAAATGAAGTACAAGGTTTAACCCTAACCGATAGTTTACATGTAAACCTATATTTACGTAGCGTGTAGTTTAAAATTCATTAAAAAACTGATTTTTAGTGTCAAAAGCTGCTCAAATTTTACCCACCATTTCTCATTTCGACCAATCTTTAATGGTTGAGGAATGTGGATGGTATGTAACAGGAAATTTAAGGTGTACCCTCGTTCTGTCAGGGAAGGTACGACCTTAATCTATGTTACATTTGTGTGTACTGAATATTGTTTGTGAAAATTGCCACGGAGAGAGAAATGATAAACTTCGAGTTAGAGATGACAATGGATCTATGTTTGTTAGCATCACGTCGTTAATGTTCTGAATATTTCTTTTTATTGATTTTTTTTATGAAATGAAAAAGAAAAATTACTTAAAATAGAATAATGACATCTAGTAGCACCAATTGTGTTTGTGGTATTGTATGATAGGTTCAATTAAAGGTGAACTTGTATGATTTATTTAATTTAACTTATAATTTAATGCTGTCACGTAGATCGATATTAAACATCAGTGGTGCTAAATAGCATTGCTTTTTAAAATCAGTTATTCTTTTTTTTTTTTCTTGTAAAAAAGAAAACGTAAAATGGAGTTTCCCAACAACACAAGGGGAACTTCGACCCTGTCGATAGCTTCAAAACTTTGATCAAGCTCGCATGGTTAGCCTTGTCCTTGAACCACTTGAAATGCTGTACCATTTACATCCTCCAAAGTCTCACCGTCACAAGCTCCAAATTCTTGTGCTGCCTGCTCCAAAGGGTGCACGACTTAGATCTCAGCCCCTTACGGCTACTTCAGCACGCTAAAAACCTTCTTGGCTTGAATTCGGTAATAACCCGCATGATCTCAACTGGTGTTGGAGCCTATGACTACCCATTATTTGGTTGGACGTGGAAAGCCTTGCCCACCAGACCCAGTCGTTTCCTTGGCAAGGCTTTCCAGAGCTAATCGTCCAATCTATAACGGGTGGTCATACCCGCCAAAACCACATACGACTTGACGAGTTAAAGCCAAGAATGGGATGGTGATACCTGCTACACCACCTTTATTTATATTAATTTTTCGATGACAATGAATGCATTTGTGCTGCATAATTAAATCCATGTACGTAATAAATTGTTATAATCCATGAGACCGTTTAATGCAATTAATACGCTGGCACATTGTGCGTCGTGTTAGACCACCGGATAAGAATTAATTTAATCTTATTTATTTTGATTTGGTGTTTAGTGCAATTAATTGATATTTTCTCTTTAGTCAACCTCATAAATTATCACGTTAGTACATTTGGCACACTATATTAGACCACTAAATAAGAATTAATTAAAT
>CAIGRT010154007.1:0-15689 GCA_903798405.1 Fraxinus platypoda
GAAAGGAAAATACTGTGGTTGATTATTTTCTGAAAAATAGTAGAAATATACCCGTGCCTTTATATTTTACAGAAAATATAGTCAGAATTAGTAAAGAAATTAATAAATTAGAAAATAAAATTAGAACATTAAATGATTGTTTTGATAAAAGATAAATACGAGCATAATTGACTTTTCCATTTATTAGGAAAAATAAACCAAACTTATCATATATTAAGAATATAAAACCTTGATTTAACTACAGAATAAAGGAAGGACATTTAAGTCTTTTTTTTTTTTTTTTTATCAAAAATACACTTTCCACGTGTACTTGTTTTTTAGTTGGGACATTAGTACCTGGATGAATAACACAACCCATCCTTTTATCTGCGCTATCATTGAGTTCTTGCTTGGGGGGGAGGGGGGGGCATATGAGAGGTATTTGGCTATTTGTAAATTTTACATATGAAAGTGATACCCTAAAGGATAAGTTTCATTGCATGAACCAAGTTGTTGATTTTGCATGCCTTTTAGCAATGGCAATGGTAGAGTAGTGGTAAATGTCCTTCTCATCCTAACACGTAAGTTATAGTAGCGATAGTTGTCTGGAGAATCTCTTAATTAGTAAATCAAGAAACTCATTTTTTTCATTATCTTTTAACTCTCAAACAATTCTAAATAATATTTGTCAATTTGAAAGCAAACAAGTAATGTGTTCGAATTAATGAACGGTTCTATAATCGATTTATGGCCTCTGGATATTGAAGGTGAACTTAGAGTGATCTCATGGTTCTTGATCTCAAGACGCCTTTGATTGAATGTTCACTCTTGATTCATGCTTAACACTTCATTTGTCCTCGTCTAGCACTTGAGATGCATTTTTGGTAGTGGTATACTGGACATGCTCTTAAGCAATAATTTCCTTATATATGCTTGGTTCAACTCAATAGATTCACATACAATTGAGGACCAAGCAATCGTGATGTTTGATATAGGTTCATGAAATCTTTCTATAGTGGTAGTGAGATCAAGTGATAAAAGAAGAAAAGTAAGAGATGTTCACAATATTTAGTTTAGAGCAATCACACTTTATTGAATTGGTTTTGCTCTATTGAATAATTGTAACATTATATAGCTCCTGTTTGATAACCATTAACATAAAACTCTTTATTTTTTTTTTCAAATTCATTTCCAATCATACATTCTCACAATAAAATATTTTATACGTAAACTAAATTTTTTTTTCTATTTTTTGACTACACATTTTCCGGAAAATGTATAGTACATATTTTCTATGTAAGAATTGGGGCTTTACTTTTTTAATTTAATTGTCTTTTTTAGCTTTTAATTAACTGTCAATGATCAAGTTTGGGGACACAGACTGTCACACAGTCAACAATGTAATAGAATGCTCTTTTTTCTGATGTGGTCCTAAGATCCTCTTTCAAGTTTATGCTCAAAATCTTCATCGTGAGACATTTATTCTCACCCAACTTGCAATTTGACTATAAAATATAATGAGACCCCACCACTTAGTTTTAAAAATAGACAATTAATACTTAAACTTGCAATTGGCCTATGCTATGCAACAATCATTAATCATAGATTAGGGATGATCAAATTTAATTAATCATTGTTAGAATGACATGAGCATTGCATAAATAGATGTTAAGCTTCTAATTTAGGAATAAATTAAATTATTTTTTTGACTGATCAAACAAATAATGTCTTGCATTGACTAATTATATATGTCAAGAGAGTTCAAAATTTCTTCATTTGAATAAAAAACTTTTGAGTACTTTGGCACTCTCTCCTCCTATTGAGGTCGAACTTAAACATGTACCTGAGACAAATGTCCATAAATTTACAAGAGGACCTCTTAATATTTTTTTTTGTCTCGTTAGTATTTTATATATACTTGTCAAGATCAACATTGTCCAAATTACCTTATTGAATAAACTTTTAAGCCATTGATGTTTTATCTTGATATCTTAAAATTTTATTTATCCATGTGTTTATATTGTGCATATACAATGTCTTGGCATGTTCCTACATTGTAGTTCGTTTGAGAACACCTTTAAAACAGATGGTTTGTTTGAGCTTGTTGAACTCTGATACTATGTTAAGAATTTAGATTATATAGTCAACTTTAATAAAAGAAAAGTAATACAAGCCCTTATATACTGGTTCTTGTGAGATTTATGCTTAACCGTTTGAAGTGAAATAATACTCTTTATACAAACTATATGAAGTTTTTCAATATCTTGTTGTATTAATTAGTTGAAATAGTATTAGTTGGGTTAAATTTGAACATTTGTTAACCATCTCATCTAAAAATCTAAATTATTTAAATATTAGCCGATTACAACGATACTCTAATATAATTTTAGTCACCCCATCTAAAAATTTCAAGACCAAGTATATTTCTTTAAAGTCGATCAAAATAATTTGAATGGAAGAAACTAGAGATTCAAGCAATACACGGTCTACTCAAATCTTTGTATACATCATCATGAGCATTTTGAATGTCTCCCAATTGTGGAAGTCTCTATATATTTTCCATGTACGTATATTCTCCTTTAAAACTGGACCCTACCCCTTGGGCTTAGGGGTAGGTTTGGGGAACATCTACTTTGTCTTTGATTCTTGAGAATCCTCTATATAGTTGAGTGTGGAATGATGAAAGTGGAGACTTCAATGCACAAAGTAACTAACAATATAGTATTGAACGTTTCGCTTTTGGGTTGGCCGATAACTAAGTCCAAACTATGCAAATCCATCACAACCAAAGAATTTTTCACTATTCATAAAGAACTAGCGTGATTTTATTCCTCACGGGTTTCATTTCTTATATGAATTGTCACATCATGTGCTCATATCTCAAGAAGTCTCTTATCAATGTTGAGAATCAAAAATACTAAAAAAAAAAAGAATAATAATAAAAATCTATAAAATGGTTATAGTTAGAGAGATCAATTTTTGCAAGAAGAGAAAATAACGAAAAGAAATGGTAAGAGTTTTTCTCAACTACAAAGAAGTCATTTGTTGCAATTGAGTGGTCTAAATAGAAGTAAGGACAAGCACTAAAGTACTATATGATAGTGTGAAACCATGTAAAGTCGAAATTAATGTGTTTTATAGGGTATGTTGATTTTTATTGAATTCAACATCTTGATACAATTTTGCCTTTTATTTGCGATCGAATCACCCTTCAGTTTGTTCTCGATTGCCAAATCCATTTGGCGAGTCCCAAGGTGCCATCATCTCTGGGTTCAACATATTGGTGCACGATGTGTAGTGTGGTTTACCTTTCCTGTGTGGTTTGCGGGCTACTGCACGAGGAACGGGGTTTACCCAGTGCGCACTCACAGAGGTCGGGGCTCCGCTGGTGGGTAGCGGCTACGGGTTCCTACGTCAACAAAAAAAAAAAATAAATAAATAAATAAACATAGGAAATGGATACCATTGACGAGTTTTGCACTAGTTTAATTTCAACCGACCAATCTAAATTCTGTCGCACCAATGTATGATAGTAATTAACTTGTATCTCTACCAACAATATGAAATCTGATCTAAAGAATTGTTCCTAAACAGGTCTTGGGATGTAAATGGGTCGGGTTGGTCCACCAACCCAATGAGTGGTTGACTAAAACGGTCTGGGCCAAACCAAGTTATTCCATATTTGAGGGTATAAATATATGGGCCCTTGGACCCATATACATATAGTTCGGCTCCTATCAATCAAGGTCGGGCAAACCCATTTACCTTTTTCGAGTGCAAAATTTAAAACTAATAAAAAATAAGGCTTGATTTATAGAACTATAATAATAGGACTTTTCGCATAAAAAAAGCCCAGATTATTGTAACTTGGAATATAACACTATATATAGGTTAAAAAAAAAAAAATTATCTTTTTTCCTTTTCATATTTGTATCCGAGATAGGATTTCTACGGAGAATGTGAATGCCAATAATTGTGAAGAAAAATATCTAAACTAGTGGCTTATAACTGAAGAATAATATGACCTTTAATGGGTCCAAATATGATAATTGTACAAGTTTAAACTTGGCTTTTGCCGAAAGATAAAATCCAGAAAGTGGTTTAGATTATGCCTACATCCTACATATATATAGTGATCATCTCCTATTTGACCCAAGGTAGATATATCCTAACTATACATAAAATCTTTATCTTTATGGAGTTCCAACATCTATTTGTTTCTTACTAGCACTATAATTGCAACAGCATAATGTTTGAGAAGTAGAACATGTCTTATTATGTTATTGCACTGGTTGCATTGCCCTCTGAAAAGAGTTTTCGCAAAAGGGTCTGAAAAATAGGACACACTGTTCAATGTCGATATGTCAGATCAGAATATGACATGATATTTCACATATATTGCCATGTGATATTGTCTAGTTTGTACAATGTATGAGGGATTAACTTGTGATAGAAAATATTTGGTTTTAATGAATTAGTTATGACACGTCAAAATCCATCGACCTAATTGAAATTAGAGTGAAATGTCTGTGACCCTTATGTTATTTACACAAACTTAGTTGTAATATATAATTATTTTAGAATAAGTGATTGTCAATATTATGGTTAGTACTTTCCCCAACTCACAGATGGATCAAGTCTCGACTACTGTTGAAGGTAGAGCGCTAACTTGTAGACTGATAATAAGAGTTGAAATAATATGATGAAGTGAAATAAAGAAGTGACAAAAGGGCTTTAAGTTAGAGATAGGTAAACCGTAAATGTAGCACTATGGTCATTTTCACTAGCACATTTCTCCAATAAAAGGAAGTATCTATTGTAGCTAAATAAACTCATCTATCAAAAAATGGAGAAGGTCAACTCCATTAACTTGCCCCTCATTTTATGTTTGTGGGTTGGGGGAGGGGAATGATTTAGGATTGTAATTGATGTCTATTCTTGAAAAAGGTTTGGATTTGTTTATCTGTGCATGATGGACCGTTTTCTAACAATGACCGTTGTTTTTTTCAATTCTAATGAACGGTTTTTTAAGTGGTCCATGTGAATGATGTATCATAGAAGAATGTTGGGATCTTGTCATACCAGGCATAGAATGTCAAAGTGTGGAATGGATCGAGTTAGCGCAGCATACTTTACAACTCTAGATAGATACTAAGGAATGAACTGAGGCACAAAAGTCATTTCATTTGTTATTCTTGTTAGTTAAAAGTTCGATTGTAATTAATTTGATATTGGCTACAGTATTACTGACTCAATAGAACTAGATGTTACTTAACATTGTCGACTGATACTTCAACCACTGAATTAATATCTAATTATCTCGTGCTCGATTGGGTCAAAATCTCCAAGCAGCTGGATTTTTCTTTGAAGTAGGATGCATTTTCCATGTAAATTAATGGGCCTTTTTGCTCCACATATTGGATCAAGTCCATCAAGGTAGTAGTGATGCTATGGATTGGGCTACTTTAAATTGATCTATAATGACCCAACTTCTCGATGGATTTGAGTTTCGTCTTTGGTGACACATAATAGCATAAGCAGAGCAATTATATGTATATTCACATAAAAATAAGATTTTAATTTTTTTCCTCTCATAACTACGCATGAAATTGTTGCAATTAGTAGTATTCATATCACTTTAATGAAAATAAACAAAATGTCTATGTATTTTCTCGTATGTCGAGAACAAATTTTGAATTTGCCTAACAAGAAAAAGAAAATGCAATTGAAAAAATAATTTATTCATTTACATTTGAAAGAGCTTCTAGTTGAAAATTTTACTAAGCATATTGCATATTTAGTCCTTGTTTGATCCTCATTTTTTTTCAGAATACATTTTTCTTTCTTCTTTTCAATTACACATTTTCAATAAAATAATATTAAACGCAAATTCAAAATTTTTTCTTATTTTTTAACAATACATTCTTTATCAATCCACTATTTAAAAATACTTTTATACAAAAAAAGGGCTCAAACGTGCTCTTAGTAAAGAACATCAAAGATTCATTTCTACCAAGGTAACATGGGCTACCCCATGTAGTTGAATCATGAATGCCATTTTCTCCAAAAAGATGATGTTTTAAGATGACATTTCAATTTTAGAACCACCTCAACTTTTTTGTTTTTTTTTCCTGTTCAAGCATCCATTCAAAAATCCAATGATCTTTCTCCACTTTAACATTTTGTTCCATCTTTCAATGAACAAAATAGATTCTCAAAAAATAATATAGATAGTGAGAGTCAAATTTATTGGAAATAAGACTTAATTTATATTATTGCATTTATACATTTGTATGTGGGGATCCTAAATCATCTCGTCCTCTTTCACATATAAATTGCTCTTAGATATACTTTTTCGAACGTAATACTTGGCATTCAGAACTAAATTTTAATTTCTTTTTCTTTTTAATATTGTATATCCAGTACTGTAACGTCTATCTATCGATGAAGGCGTCAAAGAATTGGAAAAACTTTGGATAAGGCATGAATTGGTCGACTCTAGTTACAGACTGTACTATCAAATGGGCATATGGAATGGATTTTAACTTACACAGCTTCGAGGTCACGACAAATTTATGTTATCTCCTTAAGATAATTTTATTCCCTCTATTGCTCGTTTCGAGCGGATTTTTGTTCCTATGGTATAGTGAGTTATAAGTAAACCAAAGGGGAAGAGAGTAATTTCAGTAATTATGAATTATTGAGGCACCACCATGTTACCTAAAGGGCATGTGCCCTTATCACATCACTCTTTATCATGTGGGACACTTTTGATACCAAACACAAAGTCTGAAATTTTCTATTATCATCGCAATTTTTATTTTGATGTTTTACCTTGCATTTCCGCCATTAGTTATTAGGTTCAAAAGTGGACGTTGGATGTAACCGATGACAAATTGTATTGCACATTTTTCTTCTTTAATATTATTCAGTTCGGTTAACTTAATGTATTAAAATTGATTTTAGTAATTAGTGATCAAGACTAGTTTACCCGATGAGTGGAAGGAATCGACTAAAGAACATTGTATGCTTCCAAATTTTTACGGGTTTCAATTCATTTCTGAATTAAATTAATCACTTGACTCACTACTCTAACCTAGCCAAGTACTATTGTGTACCACCAAACATATGGTGAATTTTTATATTCTTATTCTTACCAAATAAGCAAGGGAAATACTAGATGTATATCATGGGTGACAACCCCCTCACATAGGAGGTGGTGCCCGCAATTTTAAAAATCACGAGCCCCACGCTATGCGAGGTGCTGTCAAACTGAATGTACACAAAGGTGTACATTCAGCATTATTCAATAAGCAATTCTTTGAGTGAGAATTGGTATCAGTAAAAAAATTCTAAAAATAAAAATTGCCTTCTCATGCCTAAGGTAAATGATTTTTTAGTTAATAACTATTTCAGTAAGTATTGAGGTATTGCTCGAAGTTCGAGTCTCATTGGGGAGGGGGTAAAAAAAAAAAAAAAAAAGGCTCATAATCATCTTTAAATAGTCTAAATGGGATTCAAATTTGAAGTAAGAGTTTAGTTAGGCCAATAAACAAATTAATTAGTAATCTCAGTTATTAAATTCAAATCCACTTTCAATCATCTTTCGCAATCAAATACATTAAATAATTAGTAATAAGACAAATTATGAATTACCAAGAGAATGATTTAAAATTATAAAAAAAGAAATTAAAAAATATTATTAACAAGGATATAATATTTTTCATTAGAGTTGAATTATTTGTCCTTATTTGTCTGAAAATTGGAAGCAGTAAATACTTATAATTTGAATTCAAAATAATCTTGTTTTCTCTTAAACAATGCCAAAATTATGTTAATAGGACAATACACATGCTGTGGAGCCCACTACTCCCCTAACCCATTAGAAAAAGCTCACATATAATTTCCTTAATAATCCAAATTAATGGGGTCTTTTATTTACAAAAAATAGTTAAGGCCCCGTTCGGGAGGGATTAAAAGTCAATTAAAATTGAAAATATGACCGTTATTGGGTCTCACTTCTCTAATAAAAGTCAACAATAACGGCTGTATTTTCAATTTTAATCAAATTTTAATCCCTCCCATACAAGGCCTAAATACACTTGAAAACATTTGTTGATTTGAACTTCTTAATGAACTTCCAATTAAAGCAAGTAGAGTTCAAAAATTTGATTCAAAATAGAATACATTTCAATTTATCGAGGCGTGTTCGGTAGAGATTAAAATCGGATTAAAATTGAAAAATTAGTCGTTATTGTTAACTTTTATTAGACGAGTGAGACCTAATAACGGCTATATTTTCAATTTTAATCTTTACCAATCAAGTACTGAATAACGAATTGACGAGACCACCGCCACGCCGATCCGATCGAAAATCGGGTTTCTTTTCAAAATAATTTGTGCAGTCCATAATATAACGGTCAAAAATAATCTTCAAACGGGAATTTTAACACCGTCATCTCTCATGGTCTCTCTATCACCTCACAAAATTCAAACGCTCCGTAACGGCCATATTTTCATCCTCTCTCTCTCTCTCTACTGTGTCTATATTTTAAAGAAAATCCACTACTTCTCTCTCTCTCTAGTTACTATATTCTCTATATCATCGCCATTTGTTCAAGCTTCTATTCTGCTGCCGGCCTTTCAAATTCAAATCCACTGTAAGTATCTATTCATGGGTGATGTATCTAATTGCTATATTTGCCTTGTCATTTTTTTATGAACATCGATGAATCGTCCATTTTCAATTTATCTCTTATTTTTCTAAATTTTATATTTGAGCTGACAGATTCAATTTTTGTGTGCTGTGAAGAGTAAAGGAGAAGTAAATAAAGTTGAGAGATTTGGAGAGTAATTGATTGTAAAAAAAAATGGAGGCTTCGCAGAGAAGGGGAGGAGGAGGAATGGTACCTATATCTCCATCACATACGCCACGGTCGAGCGATAAGGCGGTGAGAGATCCGCGATCCGTTGAGGGGAATATGAGTGGGAAGCATGATAAGGATAAAGGCGTCAATGTACAAGTCGTACTGCGCTGCCGGTGAGTTGATCTATTGTGTTTTACTTTGGATTTTTTGTTTGGGGATTGAATGGATTAAATTGATAAGTTCTATTGAATTTTCTCTGTAGGCCATTGAGTGAGGATGAGACGAGATTGCACACACCGGTGGTTATTTCTTGCAATGAGAACAGAAGAGAAGTTTGTGCAGTTCAGAATATTGCTAATAAGCAGATTGATAGAACTTTTCAGTTTGATAAGGTTTTCCACTCTAACCTGCTAATATATCTTATAATGAAAAAGAATGAGGACTCAAGCCTAAGAGAAAAGGATGAGATAATTAAGAACTGATCCCATTTCAGAGTTCAAGACTATGAGTGTTTCATTAATTAGATAAGCACATTCTATTGTCTTTTGATTTTGTTTTCTTGCATTCTCTGATTTTTTTTTTCCTCTTTTGTCTCATAATCTGTTTAGGTCTTTGGTCCGTTATCCCAGCAAAAAGATTTATATGACCAAGCGGTGTGCCCCATGGTATGCGAAGTTCTAACAGGCTATAATTGCACCATATTTGCCTATGGGCAGACAGGAACTGGAAAGACTTACACAATGGAGGGTGGAGCAAGGAAAAAGGTTTGGGTTTTTATCTTGACAATAAACCATATTCGTAGGGCATTTTACTTTAATGTATATAACTCTGTGTCAGTAATTTGATTTTTCTTCCCATTTAGATTGGGGAATTTCCAAGTGATGCAGGTGTTATTCCAAGAGCTGTTCGACAAATTTTTGATATATTAGAAGCTCAAAATGCAGAGTATAACATGAAAGTAACATTTTTGGAGTTGTACAACGAGGAGATAACGGATCTTTTGGCACCAGAGGAATGTTCAAAATTCACGGAAGAAAAATCCAAGAAACCAATAGCTCTCATGGAGGATGGTAAAGGTGGAGTTTTTGTTAGAGGATTGGAAGAGGAGATCGTGACCACTGCAAACGAAATATATAGAATCCTGGAGAAAGGTTCTGCTAAAAGGAGAACTGCAGAGACCCTTCTAAACAAACAGAGCAGCCGTTCTCACTCTATATTTTCCATCACAATTCATATCAAGGAGTGCACCCCGGAAGGAGAGGAGATGATTAAATGTGGGAAGCTCAATCTTGTTGACCTTGCTGGCTCGGAGAATATTTCGCGTTCTGGAGCTAGAGAGGTCAGGCATCACATAGTATCATATCACTGCTAAGTTGTGATGATAATTCACACATTTTTAAAATATGTTTTAACAGGACTATACATACTGGGTTAATAAGATTTTAGAATTTGATGGGTTTATTTTAACAATATTCTGCTCCACATGTGATGATGTAAAAAGCTTTTGCAGGGTAGAGCAAGAGAAGCGGGTGAGATCAACAAGAGCTTGCTGACACTTGGTCGTGTCATAAATGCTTTGGTCGAGCACTCTGGTCATATACCATATAGGTACATGTTTTTATCATTTTCTCAACTGTGTTACCGTAGCAAAGCATGTAAGTAAAGTTGTAAAATATGTCACTTTGAATTTTCAGGGATAGCAAATTAACAAGGTTGCTAAGAGATTCCTTGGGAGGGAAAACAAAGACATGTATAATTGCCACAATCTCACCTTCCATTCATAGTTTAGAAGAGACACTCAGCACTTTAGATTATGCTCACCGTGCCAAGAACATAAAGAACAAACCGGAGGTCAGTAGTCTTGGTGATGTTAATTCAAATAATTAAATGTATCCACAAATGCTCTGCTCCTAATTTCTTTTAGATGCTTCATTTCTCTGAAATAGTACTTAAAGTACTTGGTTATTATATCAGGTTAATCAGAAGATGATGAAATCTGCATTAATCAAAGATTTGTACTCAGAAATTGACCGACTGAAGCAAGGTTGTCTATTGCTCTCTTTATCTCTCAGGCTCTTTCTGTGCGTGTGGGCCCAACTTTATTCATGTTCGCATGAGTTCTGCAAAGAAAATTGAAATCTCGGGCATGTATTTTTTTTCAATTATTTATAAGTTCCTTATGACAATTTTATGTTCAAAAGAGGTATATGCGGCAAGAGAGAGGAACGGAATCTATATACCTAGAGATCGCTATCTTCAGGATGAGGCAGAAAAGAAGGTTTGAACTTGATCTAACAATGAACTGCATTTATCCAGAGCCTTGGCATTCAAATACTTGAATATTTTCTCCTTGCAGACAATGTCTGAAAAGATAGAGCGGATGGAACTTGATTTAGAATCTAAGGACAAGGTACCATCAATTATCAACTGCTCACCATTATATATTTTCTGTGGTTGCCATTAAAAAGCATGAACTGTTACTAAACATTCTGTAATTAGCAATTAGTGGAGCTCCAAGAACTGTACAATTCTCAGCAACAGTTGACTGTGGAATTAAGTGATAAACTCGAAACAACTGAGGTAAATTTTGTATATCTGCCTTACCCAAAATAAGATCTCTTTTCCCTTCTTCTTGTCCATCAGTAACTATCTGTATTTGTCTATTATAATTCAGAAAAGGCTACAGGAAACTGAGCATTCATTGCTTGATCTTGGAGAGAGACATAGACAGGCAAACGCCACAATAAAAGAAAAGGAATACCTGATATCCAATTTACTTGAATCTGGTAGATTTTTTATCCCTCGTGTACTCTTCCAGCATTCTTCTTAACTAACTTCCATACCTTACTCCTGTTGCTAATAGTCACCATTTTCATGTTGACCATATGTCAGTATGTATTTCTTATGTGTCGTTTTAGTCTTATGTTGACAAATGTTTTTTTGCTCCAATGTTTACTCTAGTTCATGAATATAAAATGTTGTTTTTAATTGAAATTTCCCCAAGACCAGCAATAGGAAACATCAGCTTAGAAACATGAATTTTCGTGATGAAATAGTCCTCAGATTGCTAGCGAAAGTAAACTTTAGAACATGCCAATATCCATTAAAATTAATAATCAAATGACATCATTGTGCCAGATAGAATGAGATGTTGTTCGTTATCAATTTATCAGATTATTAAAATAAAAGATAAAAAATTCAAGCAGTAGTTACAAGTCCTTTCCCGGGTTGGCGGTGTGGGGTGATTTGAACGTAACCACATTGCTATATTTGAGACACTGCTGCTTAGTACTTACTAGTGTCCATATCCTTGTTCTACAATTTTATCCAATATTTTGTCCCCACGCCAATATAGGGCCTCAAATGCCCTAACTTTGGTGGACGCAACTAGATTGATCTTATTCCGAATTTCACATGATTTAGCTGACTTTGCTGAATAGTGTCACTGATCATGCATTGCTGTGTTACTGTTTAACGTTTTTCAAAACCTGTTTGCATAAGTTATACCAAGGTTTCATGTGTTAGACTAGCCATAGGGCATCTATGATTGTTGCCATAGCTGTATGACTTTTCTGTATGGTCTTCTTCTATCAGAGAAAGCTCTGGTCAAGCAGGCACTTGAACTTCGAGCAGAACTAGAAAATGCTTCATCAGATGTGTCTAATCTGTTCAATAAAATAGGTTCGTATTCTAATTTTGAATTATTTGAGATGCTATGTCTTTTCTGCTGAGGAGCCTAATTGTCCTCTGCTTTTCTCACGTATGGCTGACATCCAGAGAGGAAGGACAAAATAGAAGATGACAACAGAATACTTATCCAGAAATTCCAATTTGAATTGACTCAGCAACTTGAAATCTTGCACGAGACTGTGGCAGCTTCAACCATGCAAAAAGAACGACAACTAAAGGAAATGGAGGAAGACATGCAGTCATTTGTATTAACAAAGACTGAGGTATATTTCATCGAGACAATGAAATCTTGTTATCTTACTCTTACTCCACAGTTCACCATCTACTGTGCTTCTCATAGGCTACTGAAGAGCTCCGAAGTCGCCTAGAAAAACTGAAAACAATGTACGGTTCTGGTATCAAAGCTTTAGATGATTTAGCAGGGGAATTTGATAGTAACTCAGGGTCGACTTTTGGTCATCTGAATTCTGAAGTTTCTAAACATTCCTCAGCTTTAGAAGAGGTAAGAATTGATAACTTTTCCTCTGGGAAGGAGAACTTCTTTTAAGCTTCTAGTTGATGTCGGTTCATATGATGCAGCTCTTCAAAGGAATTGGTTCCGAGGCTGATGTGTTACTTCATGATCTTCAAAATAATCTAAACAGTCAAAAGACTAAATTAACTGCATATGCTCAACAGCAACGAGAGGTTAGCTTTTGCTTAACCTCTAAAGAAATTTGTTTAGACATCTAGCAATTGTAGTTCTTCATTTTGAAAAGAGGAGTTTGTTGACATTTTCATGCAATTTCCAGGCACATACCAGAGCAATTGCAACTACGAGATCAGTTTCCCAAATTACTGTCAATTTTTTCAAGACTTTAGATATGCATGCTTCAAAATTAGGTGAAATAGTGGAAGAAGCACAGACAAGTAATGATCAGAAAATATCTGAACTTGAAAAGGAATTTGAGGTGATTAAGCTCCTCCAACTAACACGTTTTTTTCCCCTTTTTGGGCTAATTCTCCATCTGAAACTCTCTTTAGCTTTACTTGGCAAAAATGCTTAACGTTTTCCTTCTGGATGTATAATTTAATGTAGGAGTGTTCTGCCCGAGAAGAAAGTCAACTCTTACAAAAAGTAGCAGAGCTGCTCGCTGATTCAAATTCTAGGAAGCAAAAATTGGTAAGGACCTGTACTCGAAGGGAAAGTGCAAATATATCCTTTACTCTACATAGTATTTACTCAATTTTATTAATCCTCAGCATCAAATAATCTGCAAACAGTTTGCAACAGTATCTGATGGCATTAAGATAGATAACAAAAACGAAAAAAATGTAATAAGGATAAGTGAAGAATTCGTTAATCAGTCTATTGGCAAAGAAATACATTATGGTAGGGCTATCAAAAAAGGCAACATTTTGGATGAAACTCGGACATAATGGCTAAGCCTAAAAATGTAGAAGTTTTAGCTTAGCCAAACATAAAGCTTAAAAGTTATTTTTAAGAAACAATTTTTGCAAAACCTAAGCTTAAAAGTCAAGTTTAAGTAACATTTTTTCCCAAACATGTTGACCAAAAAGAAAAAGTAAATGTAATTTTTTTGTCAAAAAACTTGCATTTCTAAAAAACAAGTCTTAATTTTCAAAAAAATACCTCTGTTTTTTAGTCTAGTGAAATATTCTCTGAGAACCAAAATGTTTTTGATCGACAATATGTTAGGCCAAATAAATCCTTTGAGCCCATAAGTATAGCTCTACTTAAGTTTCTTTTATCGTATGTTCAATAACCCTTTTTGATTCCACTTATTCTATCTACGGTGATTATCTGAGTAAGTTAGTTTATGCGAGATGGATGGTGATCAACTATTTATCTTCTGTATGTTATTCTTTTTGTCCTAGGTTCAAAGTGCAATTGTTGGACTTCGAGAAAATGCAGCCAGTAGAACTAACAAACTACAACAAGAGGTGTCTATCATGCAAGACACTACTTGTTCTATCAAAGATGAATGGACAACATTCATGGAGAAGGCTGAATCCCATTATCTCGACGATACTGCTTCATTAGCAAGTGGGAAAGAAGACATGGAGGGCATTCTTCAGAATTGGTAAGTTACATTTGTCTCAATAATAGTTCACATTTCTAAATTATCAGTTCAATATTTCGTTAGTGGTAAAGGGTTTACCCAAAAACACATTATCAATTATGAGGAAACCTTCCCCTGTAGTTGANTTGGGTGCACAACAGTGGATCAATGCTCAAGAATCCTTGCTTAGCTTAGAGAAGAGAAACGTTGCTTCTGTGGATGAGATTGTCAGGTTTGTTTTAATAAGTATACGTGGTTTTAAACTTTAATGTTAATCATGCACATTTACTTATTTTTCATATGTTTTATGCTATATATTTACTCTAGAGGAGGAATGGACACCATTCAAGTCTTGCGCAGACAATTTTCTTCTGCTGTGTCGTCTACATTTGAAAATGCAGACACTGGAAGCAAGAATCTCCTCTCTTCCATTGATCGTAAGTTATCCAGTTTCTTTCTTTCTTGTTCACGCACATTTTCAGTTTAAGCTTTGTAGAAAAATGTTTCATCTATGGCATCATTTATGGTAGAGAGGATACATATACTGGACGAAAAGTTAACTGTATCTAACTAAGAAAGCCATGCAGGTTCACTAAAACTTGACCATGAGGCATGTAGCAATCTTGATTCTATGATTGTTCCTTGTTGTGGAGACTTGAGAGAGCTGAAGAGCGGACACTACCACAAAATTGTGGAAATCACAGAAAATGCAGGAAAATGTCTTCTAGAAGAATACATGGTAAGAAATCCGAACTATTTGTGCATCAACATGATTTCTTTTGTTTTTTTGCCTCACAAAAGAGATTACTATAGCATTTTTTCATAAAAAATAATGTATACAAGCTATTATTACCAGATTACACGGAAGAAAATTATGGTACTTTAAATATACCAAAACTAGTGTATAAGTTGCCAACTATTTTAGACATTTGAGTAGATTTTGGAATGAGCAAAATGGAGTACTGAAAAAGAAGTCAAATAACCCTATATTTATTAAAAGAACAACACTTAGTTTGATGTTGTTTAAAAAAACTAGCTCGAGTCAAACAAATATCACTTTTTCTTCAATCTTGAAAACATAAGGGAATGC
>CAIGRT010154009.1:0-12140 GCA_903798405.1 Fraxinus platypoda
GATTTTTTGGGGGAAGAATTGATTTTGAATAGTGATATGATGGGAAATGTGTGGTTGAAAAAGAAGATAAGATTATTGATGTGATAGAAAATATTATTTTATTGAAGAATGTGTGGTTGAAAATGAGAATTGATTTACTGTTGAAAATGAAAATTTGTACCAAACATAGCCTTAGTATGGTTTCAAGCGTAAAATGTTGCCTATCCTTCAAATGGTGTGAGTTGCAAGCTTTTATAAAGTTATGGTCGAAATGGTAATCGTTGGATAACAACCACGTGGCCTCATCTTCCAGGTCAAAGCCTTACATCACTCAGTGTGCTATACATTTAATATATTGACAACGGATCAACCACCACACACCCTAAGCTAACAATCTTGAAATTCATCATTATAAACATTACATCAATCACTCTTAAAGATTGCAAACGAATCCTCTAAATGATGACAAGGGCTTCCGCCTCGAGAAGCTTTATATTGGAAGTGTTTGCTGTGAGGAACTTCGGCTTCTTCTTTGAGAACTTCGGCCAAAGGGAGTTTCGTCATTTGACCTCTTTATTTTGATCAATCAAGTCTAAGTCAACTTAACCGGGTTTGACTTGCATCTCCATGAGGACTACAAAATGGTATTCTGATTAGAGCCTCGGTGACGAAATGTAACAAATATTCCCAAACTGACATTGAAAAGAACAAGTGAACTAAACAAAAAGAAAATCCAAATAATCGTAAAGCTATCATTCTTCTTTTCAAGGATTAGATGGTACAAAGTTCACATATATCCCTTCTCTGAAGATAAGCTCGCTTATAAATCCCATAAAACGAACAAGAAAAAAGATTGATAACTATTCAAGCTGTTCTCATCTCAATAAGCATCCATAATTTCATCCAACGGTACCGATCATTTCAATAATTACAAATAAATAGGAAATAATTCAATGACGTGCCACCACTAAAAAAAATTATTCTTATGTTTTGTACACTACTTATTAATTTTTATTTTTATTTTTATTTATTTATTTATTTATTTATTTTTGCACTACAGAGATTCATCAAATGCAGGTGATACTATGCAAGGCAAGCCTCGAGAGATGATTTGGCAAGCCACCACAAGGCGGGATCATTTCGCTTTAAGACTAGAAACGTTTCCACCTTCCCGAATTCATCAACCTCCACATCTTCACAAAATCCAATCATTGCAAGAATGTCCATGGCAGCTGCATAAACAGGTATTTATTGCTAATAAAGTTGAGGATATAGTACAAGTAAAGAATACAAATTCTACATCCAAACCTAGTCTACTTATATCAATACGTAAAATACCGTAAATGCTTTTAGACACCTAAATATTTTTAGTGGAGCCCTCTAATCATAGTACCCTTCAAACTCTAAATGCGGAGAGACTGTTTTCACTTTATGTTTTTTAATTGTTGTGGGAGTTGGGGGGTTGCGATCAAGTAGAGACTAAAGAGCAATGCGGAAAAAACTACCTAATAACACATTTTCGTATTCCAAAGTCTACTAGTTCATCCAATGACAAACCACATCAATGTAACATGTATATATAAGCTCCTGTTCGATTTAGCTAAAAAAATTTGATAAAAATCTAAGTCAAGGTCAATAATTAATTTTAATCACATATTTTATGGAACACAACTTTTATCTACTTTTCAATCATACATTTCATCAACTTCTATCAAAATCTCCTAAAAATCTGATTTTTAGCTAAACCGAACAGGAGCTAAACCGAACAGGGGCTAAAGGTAAAAATAATGAAAAGCTGAATTTTTACCTTTGTAATTAATAATGTTCCTTTGTATTGTGGCATTAGACTGCAGCATATCATCCAAAACAGCCAAGATTTAAGTTAAAACGGTAATCATCCAATGTTATTCTGACATTTTTATGATTACTGTACATAATCTAAACGTACCTTCCGCAGTTTTTTGAATTTCAATTCATCTGGATGGTCAATCACATTACTACATGAAACAAAACCTCCGTTAGAAGTTGGAGGTTCAAAATCCAAGTAAAGAGATCAATGAAAATGATTATTCGAATTTCAGTGCTTACCATATTATCTTGAACAGAGTATTCAGAGCAATCATGCCACCCGAGGGTTCTACTTCACGTCTGAGAATCTCAATTGCATTTTGTAGACGACCACAAATAACAGTAACAGGGTCTTGGATTCTCTGCAGTTCCAGGTCATCTGGATCAGGCTTATCAGTTTGACTCCTTGAAACTCCCTCCCGAGCTACCATAATATCATTTGAATCAGGCTGAGGCGGCATGATTTCTTCCCTGTGAGAATCATCTGGATCAGGCTCCATGGGAGCCTTATTCACATGACTAGGTGAATCCACGCTTTGCCGTGTAACAAAGTCCATTAGATCAGTTCTCTCAGAATTTTCAAATTTCATGTAACTTTGTCTCACTCCAAAATTGTCAGGATCAGGTTCCAGAGAAGTAACTGATGGCCCAGGTATAGCTTCATCCACAAAATGACGTTTTGAGTCGTCAGAATCAAGTTCATTCAGTATGGCATTTTTTTCTGCAAAAGAATCAATTTCCATGGCTTCATCACCTTCACTGTCACCAGCATCTGAAACATTAATGCTTTCCTGCACAGTCTATCATGATATCTTGTTAATTCTCCCTCTGGTTGTTAAGCAATGTTTTTAACAAATGAAAGTTAGCTCCTGTTAGGTGGCCATTTTTGGAAAACATTGTTTTGAATAGTGAATTTTTGGAGATGCATGGTTAAAAAGTAAGAAAAATTTTGGGTTTACATATAGAATATTTTATTATGTAAATGTTTGGTTGAAAATGAATATGTAGAGAAGAGTTTTGAAAGAATGGGAGACAAACAAGAGCTTATTAATGTTCCAAGTACCTCAGGAGATCTCAAAAGCGACGTAGATGTGTTTGCTAAACGTTTATAAGCAGCAGCCACTGAAGAAATGCGAGCATCAGGAATAATAAATGCCTGCCCTCCAAGCTTTTGTGATGTACTCACATTATTATTAATGGCAAGCTCCTCTTCATAATGTTGCAAATTTCTAACTCTGCTCAAGGTGTGGTTGCTTGATTTAGTCCAATCAAGAGTAGCAGCTTCCTTGTTAAGCTGCCCAGGGCAGATGTTAACACGGAACATATTGGTCAAATATATTCTAAGCAGAGGTGTCTCAGAGAAGATAAATAGGTTTAGTCACATCCTATGTTGCTTGGACTCCAGTGCAGGTGCCCGATACAGGTACATATCTAGGATTCAAATCCTCTTTCTTCTAAAACCTAGGATATGGGAACACGGCTAAAAATGATCCAATATTTAGCCTTTGTATGATGGAGCTTTTTCGAATAGTCACTTCCTTTTCGGTTGTGTAGGTCCCAACTTCTATGACAGTTTGATGCACATGCTTGATAAAATGACAAATGAAATACCAGAAAATGTCCTGTTTTGAATCTTTTGGGAAAACCATGATGAGGACAACTGTAACATCCTGAAATTTTCTATCAAAGATTTTAATATTTTAGAAAGTAATTAAAAATTTTAGGGACTTAATTGAATTAATAGTATACATGTTATAGGATTTATAATTAAAATAGTACTAAGGGAATTAGAAGTACAATTTTATAAAAATGGGATAATTGCATATTTACCCAAGGATCAAAAGTGCAATTTTATAATGAAATAAGATTTGCATATTTATCCTAAAGGTTAAAAGTGTAATTTGAGAAATTGCACATTTAACCCTTATCATCCCCTATAAATAGGGGATAAATATAGAAGTGGGACACGCCTCCCTTTCATTCTTTAATTACTTCAAACCATTTTTCTTTATTTCATCTTCTTACCATCTTTTCTCCAAATCTCTTTCACACAATCTTTGATAATACAATCTAAGTAAACTAAACTCATTTTTTTTTCGAAATAACTAATAAATTTCTAAAACTTTTAGAGTTAAGAATTTGAAATAGAGAAATTATAATTCACCATCCTTGATTTAATTAATTAAATTTAACTCTAATTTTATCTTCCTTCAATTATTAAAGAACCCTAAAACAAGAATTTTAATTTCTACTCATAAGCACTTAAAAAAATAATTATCTAAATAAATAAATAATTAACTAATTAATTAACTTAAATAAAGAAAGAAAAATAAAACTTACCTGAAGAAAATGAATGAAAGGGAGGCATGTTCCACTTCTACATTCATCCCCTATAAATAGGGGATGATAAGGGTTAAATATGCAATTTCTCAAATTGCACCTTTAACCCTTAGGGTAAATATGCAAATATCTTATTTCATTATAAAATTGCACTTTTGATTCTTGGATAAATATACAATTACCCCATTTTTATAAAATTGCACTTCTCATTCCCATGTACTATTTTAATTATAATTCCTATAACATTTATAATTTAATTAAGTCCCTAAATTTTTAATTACTTTTTAAAATATTAAAATCTTTACTAGAAAATTTCTGAATGTTACAACAATTGTCTTCTAATAATTTAAATCAAGGGTACCAATGGGCGGTGCCAGAGAGAGCTTCAGGGGTGGGCCAATTGGCTGATTTTTTTATTATTACTATTTTTTATTTTTTTTTGACAATTTGAATGGTCAAACTAGCAAATAATTTGCTATTTTAGCAAAATCACACGGGCTATAGACAATATGTGGATATATCTTACAAAGTATTTTTTTTTTTTTAGAAATTAAATACACAGATAATTTTAGATTCATATTTTAGGGATATATATAATATTATATGTTTAAATTTAGAACAACTTAAATTGCAAATTGCAATACTTAATCTTGTATACATTTCAAGCCTAGGAACATGAAATACAAGTTAAAAATCACTTTAAATCTAACACCAAAATAACAAAAAGGGAATAAAGGATCCTTTTATGATTTAAAGGACTTGACACGGATCCTATACCCTTATCCTTGCCATGTCATGTCAACATGGGTACTTCATCCAAAATGGAGAGTCCAAGCAACATAGGTCACACAAACCTACAAATGAACATGCACATAGACAAGGGAGGGGATATTAGTACCAAAATACCTGTTTATCTAGAGCATAGAAGCTTGCGTCATGTTCAGAGTACACCATGTGTGCCTAAAACAGATAACAATTACTATGAAAAGTAAGGGTCCAATATTCAGGAAGTAGTTTCTATGGAAGTTAAAAGAAAATAAGAATGAGTGGACAGACCATCTTTTATCTTAGAGCAGAAGAAAATAAAAATAATATACCAGTTCGTGCAGAAGAGTCTTCTTGATGCTTTCATATTTCCTGAAACCCTTTAGGTCATCAGTTCGAAGTCGCAGCGATATTTCTTCTCCATGATTCTTTACATAATTTGAAAACAATCATCTTTTAGAGAGGGATAAGAGAAGTAATCAAGTGAAAAGGAGAGCTCATAATACTCAGAAAATGTAAACATTTTCTCCCATCAAGATCTTCACCTTGTTGACACCAAGGATACATTTCGGACTCACACCAACATAACCAACTGGCGCCATCTCGGTCAAGATGCCCACCCGCCATCGATGCTTTAGGAAGCCAAATCAAACTATAGCGTATCAGAACTCATAAAAATATATGAAAGAGTATGATTATATAATTAAATGTGTCAAAATGAAACCACAAATAAGTATACCTTATTCATAATAGCAACAATTCCCGGATCTGAAGCAAGCATATGCAATAACTTCAAAGCCTCTGATGCAGGAGGATTTAGCTGCAGTAAAAAGATTACAAATTGGTCAATGTATCATATATCCAACCATTCCAGTATGAAAATTACAATTCAGTGGAATATTTTATTTTTGAAATATATTTAATATATAAAAATTAAAGTGAAGATTTCACTTTTCTTGTTGACTAGTTGCTGTTTCATGACACTCTTGGAATATTTTCAGAATAGTGTAATTGCGTAACATATTCTTCCTCTTTATTTGTATGAGAGATATTAAGGTAAATCTTTAGAGGACAAATTATGATAAATAGTTCATATGGAAGATTACTGTTGCTAGATTTAACTTTCCTATTTCAGTAATTTGTAAGCCGTATAAGGTCTTTCACTTCTCTGTGTGTGTGTGTGTGTAATTCAAAAGATAAAGAGTAATACAAGGTTTATATTATTCCCAGTATTTCTTCTCAGTTATTTTTATTCATAGTTTCCAAGAAAAGTAAATCAGTTTACACTTGATTAATCATAAAACGCAACCTTTGGTGGAGATGGGATAACTTCCAACCCTTACCATCTAAAATGCTATATAAAACAAGCTTTCTCAATAAAACTTCAATGGTCAGGAATTTAATGCATCATGCATGAAGTCAAAAATAGCAAGAAGCTAAGCCTTGTTCCCTACAAATTGGAGCTACATGTATCCTTTTTAGCCACTCTTTTTGGTTCCTTTTTAAATCTACTAGAAATCGAAAGCAAAAAGTTCTTAGATACTATAATAGACTATTAGCATCTTCGACTAAGCTTAAAAGGTGCTTTTTAACCAAACATGCTCTATGTTAGCCTTGGTCCACCCTAAGAGGGCTACCATCGTCGTGCCACTTTTATTAACAAGATCATCTTTAAGTCACCACTAAACATGTCAACACTGCTGACCATGGACGGAGCTAGGGGCGGAAAAGTTCTTTTTTCCACTGGGCTAATACATAGAAGAAAAATAAAATTCCCTCAAAAATATTTTTTACATATAAAAAAATTAATCAGGCTTGGGATCCCCCTAGGCTAAATCCCAGGGCTGCTAGCCCTATCTATTTCCCTGCAGCTAACATTTCCTTCATTTATAGTCAATCGGTGAATCATAAACCAACATGCAGTCCAAAATGGTATTACCTTCACTATTTCGATCAATAAGTCAGCCAAAATTTTCATGTACTTTTTCATAACCTGAGTTACCTTCCCCAATATCACCACTCAAATCTCCCATAGCGAAGCTCTAATTTTGCCTAGGGATTGCCTGAATCAACCATCCATCTGTTCTGTTACCTCATCTAATCCTATCTGCGGAGCATATTCACAGCTAATATTAATCAACTGTTCTCTCAAAAGAACTCTAACTACTATAATCAATAATCGACTGGTTTTATTTATACAACCTCATTTTAATCCCAATTCAGTCATATTGTCTACACTATTTCTATTCATATCCCATGTGTACCAAAGATTATATCAAGTATTCCCTAATCTTTTTACCTTGTCTTCTACCAATTTGAACTTACGTATGCAAGCTATACTGACTTTCCTTATATGCATCATATGTACTAGCTCTAAGGATCTTTCTTTGAGAGTCCTTATATTCTTAGTTCTGCTAAATTATATTATTCTAAACCAATTTATTTACCCACAAGGTGCCCTAACACACACTTGATCGCTTTTCACTACACCCTGGATTCGGTGCATCATGTCACTGTTGTAGGGCGCTACCAACAAAATGCATATTAGGATTCTTATAACATGACTAAGTTCTACATTGAGACACCTACCGCAATCCTCAATATACAAGCACTTCAAATAAATGAAGACCAATTTCCTTGGTCATTCAAGTCAAGTTGTTTGAGTGATTAACCTCTTATGAGAAAGACACATGAAATAACATTAGCAGCTCTGAAACAATTAGTTCAGTCATGATATCATATGCAATTATCTCATCCGGAGTCTTTTCCAACCAGGTCATCTTTTTTGTGTTTCGCACCCCTCCCCCCCTCTCTCCCCTTGCCGTATTTAAAATATTGTTGGCTACCTATGATGCACTAACTTTCCAGTGTCAGATCTCCAAATAAATATGAAATAGATTAAACCAAAACATAGAGACTACTCAAACAAAATATTGAATAAGAAATATATCTTTAAAATATATAAATTCTGTAGTGTAAGATATGCACAAAATCAAGTTCTTTTCGTAAATTCTATGATAACAAAGATTCAAGCCAGCACATATTTTTCCAGAAATCACAGTATCTATCTCATAAATATCAAGTGTCCTTAAGATTTAGCTCTATAAATAAATTCCAAAAATATGAACAGGAGTTTTAACCACCTCCAAGAAAGTTATGGGAATTTATCCACTCACAAACAAAGAAGACCCTCATAATCAAATATTTTGATCCAGAAGTAGATAACAGATATCAAACACCTAGTTCTCTACGCAGAGATGAATAAGAGTAAACTATACCTGTATTCCTGGAATACTAAGTGTTCGAAAATCAGAAAAAATATAAGTTCCTCGAGGAAGTTTCAGTGATGTATGGCGCCCATCTGACTGTCTCTGCTTCAACCTCTTTTCTTCTTCATCAAATCCAGCTATCCTGAGGTCTGCCTTCTCATTTTTCAGAACTTCATCAACCTCCTCTGTGGACACGCCCATCATTCTAATAGATTTGGCCTGAAATGCAAATAATGAAAACACTTGTTACCTAAAGAAAAATGCCTTCACATGAAAATCTCGTAATAGAAACTCTGTAATGAACATTAGAGAAATTATTAAGGTAATATGACTTTACTATTTTATCTTCTCCCACAAAGATAAAATTAGTAACCTCTGAATAAATATTGTGTAAACTCTGTAAAAACTTATGAAGTTTGATTATTATCCCTGCTTAGGCTAGCTTGCACCAGCCTACTGCTTAGCAACATATCTAATACAGATCATCAAACATTACATAGAAAATTACATGAACCATTCCTGCTTAAAGAATTAACCCCTAACAGAAACTTCTAGAGACAAATGAGAGGAGATACTCAAGAGATGTGATAGCTTCAGAATAAACCTGAAGAGATCCAAAACAAATACAAACATAGGTCAGGCATCAGGCTAGTTGGTGCACGAGATTTCCAATCACAGCTCGCCCTGACAATACTCAACGGCAGAGTCGTATCCCATACTTAATCAACGGTAGCTCCGTGGAATCATTTTTCGGTTCCACTCCATCCATTGTTATTTCTCCAAAGTTAATAGCAGGTGTCCATATCATTTCTAACATCCTTTCGTATCAACTCATTCCTTATGATTTCAGGTTGACCTACTCTAAATTTACCATTAACACTGGTCTGATCATTTACTTTATCAGTAAAACTAGTGGCCTTGATTGAATGTGTCAAAGACATCTCAATTGTTCTCATGCAATTATCTTCAATCAGGCTACTGTACCCGACTCACAAATATTTACATTCCTATTCTTATCATATTTTGTTTCATCTCAGATCTGAGATCCCATGAACGTTTCTCATCCACAAGGCATTAAATTACATAAATATTTTTTTTGGACCACATTTAGTCCCATATAATGTCACAGGTCTTAAAGCAATTAATTTATTTTCAACCTTAAATGGATTCGAAGATCACACAAGAGCTCAAGACATTTGTCCACTTAACGTGACAAGCCTTTACCCTTTTGAGTGGTATCATCTCTCATATCTCCCTCCTGGTAATGGAAGTACTCAATTAAGATACTGCTGATCTCTAGTCTATACTAATTTTTGCCAGTACTTCTACATTAACTAGACAATTAATCCATCTATACAGCCTTGTTCTAACTACTTTTGTATCCTATACTCTCCAGATACTGTCTTCACAACACCAATTTAAAAATGATTCCACTTTGTCTCATTCGTCCAAGATGATCATTTCTGAAAAAGCTCAAATCGGCCCTCGTATGACTGCTGGCAATTCCCAAGGCAAACAAAACAAACCAGGACTTCACTGTGATCATAATACGCTCAAACATATCCTCAACAACATCAATGTACCCAATTTAACTTCTTTTTCTAAACCCACCATAAAACCTCACTAGTTATTATAAGCCTTTTCTAGATCATTAGAATTGTGAAAATCTTTCTCATCCTATCCATGTCACTCTATTAAAGCATGTTTGGGAGTTGTTTATAATCCGTGTATATTACAAATAGAGAGAAATGGATGGAGGATAAGTAGGTAGTACTTGTGGATAAAAAATAGTTCGCCTGATTATAAACAAGGGCTAAGTCTTCCTAACAAATAAATTGGGTCCATAGTTGATATATATATAGTGTATATGTATATAAACTTATCAAACAACGAAACTTTGTGAAAAGTATAAACCAAGAATGAATTATTGGTTTAAAATATAAAACATGACACCAAGCATCTTTGTAATCAAAGTAATTGAAATGAGACTTGAATGTTTCATCTTTCAACAAACGCATTCGTTTTTCTTCCCATTGGTTTTGTCCACAGACTTCGTATGACAAAACCCTTTGGATGCTAATTTTTGAAAAATCAATTTGATTAAGCTTTTGAGGGTTTGCGGTATGCGTTATGATAGCTGATCCTGTTTTGATAAAGATAGCTTCATAGAAGGCTCGTGATTTTTTTTATATTCTTGGGCATATAATTAAATTGAGGGGAAAATAAATCTTGAAGACATTTATTTAGAGATGAATATCCATGCACGCATGAAGTTTCCATTTCGAAAACGAGTAATTGAACAAGTTTTGTGAAGTAATGAAAGGCTTTTGAAGGATTGATTTCTAGTAATTTGCCAAAACCAGTTTGAACAACCCTTTTGAAATTGGAAGGTTTTTGTTCTTCTAGAATGGTTTTATTTTGAGTGGGTTTTTGGAAAAAGGTTGTTCAAGCAGGTGGTTGTTTTTTGAGAAGTGGATGAACTTTGTTCTTCCTTCTTTGATCCTTGAAGTTAGTCACCGATT
The DNA here is from genome assembly GCA_903798405.1 of Fraxinus platypoda. Lineage (NCBI taxonomy): Eukaryota > Viridiplantae > Streptophyta > Magnoliopsida > Lamiales > Oleaceae > Fraxinus > Fraxinus platypoda. The sequence continues at coordinate 10,724 of CAIGRT010154009.1, forward strand.
GACGGTAGAGGGATGGAAGTTTTCTTCTTGTTCTTCTTTAGATAAAGAAGATGCCATTGATATTCTCACTGTCACTCAAGAAGATTTCTTTTATATGAACTTTCTTGTTAAGAAATCTGCGAGAACATTTGATTTTCCTTGTATATATAATATTTCGAAATCAAAACAGGACAAAATAGTCCGCCATCTTGCAAATATTTGGTTTGAAACAAGATTTTTGACATCTTGTTGTAAAATATCTTTTTAGGCTTTGCAATCAATTTTCAAAATAAACTTTTTGTTAATTAAATCGTCTTTAGATTTTGAAATACATAAAACTATTCATAAAATTTCTTTTTTGATTGTTGAATAATTCTTTTGAGGGTCGGTCCATACTCCTGAGTGGAATTTTAACGACTATTGTTGACCGCTTTAATATCACACCATAGCATACGTCGGAAGCATCAATTTCAACAATAATAGAGGCTAAAAGGTCTATAATGGATAGACATAGAATACTTTTAACTGCAGCTTTAACTTTTTGAGCAACTAGAGTATGCTTGTAACTCCATGGTAGTGGAGGCTTTTGCAGCCTTTGAAAAAGAGGAGCACATAATAATCGTATATTTTTTATAAAATCAGCTACATAATTGACACTGCCTAAAAGCGCTGCAAGCATGTTTTATCTTGAATTTTGTCAGGAAATTTGTCGGCAAATTCAAGACTTCTTTGAATAAATGTAAGTGTTCTTAAATGGATATAATGACCAAAGAACCTTGTGCAAGTTTAACAAAAAATTTCTTAGTTGAGACAACTAATCCATTATTTTTTATGACATATATAAATGTATTAAGATACTTGAAATGTTGTTCTAAACTTTCAGAATATATCAAAAAACAATCAATGTAAACTATAATGAAATTTTGATATGAATTGAAAATATAATTCATAATTTTTTGAAATTCAGACGGAGCATTTTTAAGTCCGAATGGCATGAAATTCCTTCATTCTGGCCAAATGGAACATTGAAAGAAATTTTGTATTTGTCTTCTTATTTGATTTGAATCTGCCAGAAACCAAATTTCATATCAAAATTTGAGAAGATATCAGCTTTGAGCAATCTGTTTAACAGATCTTTTTTTCGAGGTAATGGTTATTGAATCCATCGAAGAACTCTATTAAGGGGTTTATAATTAATAACGGTCTGGGAACACCTCGTTCAATTTTAGCAGAATTATTGACATAGAAGGCTGAGAAGATCCATGGAGATTTACTTAGATGAATTAATCCTTTCTCAAGTAAATCATTAATTTCTTTGACACGATAATCAAGTAATTCCTTATTCATTTGAATGAGACGAGATTTAGCAGAAATCATTGATTCATGAAATTCAGATCATAAGTGAGATAATATGTTTCTTTCTATTCCAAAAAGCATT
>CAIGRT010154043.1:0-13425 GCA_903798405.1 Fraxinus platypoda
GACACTAATATTATGAAATAATTTATAAATGATGTAAAAGTAATATTTGAATATACGTGAATAATAATTAATTTAGAATTAATACAAGCGAATATATACGTGACAATGAATGTTAAATCATTTATTTAATTTTCAATTAAATAAAACAAGATGTTAATTAGTATACATGGACATGAATAATGAAATGCATTTTTGAATGAGAAATTTTAATTAATTTATAATTAGAATTAATAACACTGAAATATACAAATAAAAATGAATATTAATTAAATGAATGTGAATTCTAATTAATCAAAAATTAATAACAGAGAATTCATACATTAATTAAAAAACACACGTGAAATTAAATTGCCAAATGTACATGTACATTGATGGTAACTAAATTGTTAAATAAATTAATGCATATTGAAAAACGAAAAGTAATGTATTATTGAAATGATTGAATTACAGTAAGACAAGAATCGTCCAAAAAAATGACTCTCACTTGATGTGATATTTAATATATTATAGATTAGCTAAATCAAACGGAGACATAATTTCATGCTTTGATTCTTATATTTCAATAAAATTAACAAGTGATTCGAGATTGAGTTTAGAAATAGTATTTTTACGCGTAGTGTTGTTTTGTGTTTTTCTCTTTTGTTTATGTACAACCTAAGCATCGATGTGTAAAGCGGGGATCGGCAATGTGGGGGTTCGGAAGGCGAGTAACGGACAGCTGAGACTGCAAAATACAGTTGGACTGAAGGAAGAAGGAAGAAGACGACGACGAAGAGGGTATTTTAGGATTTAAATAAATAAATGTTCATATAAAAATTTAGTATTATTTAATAAATATATTTTGTCCGATCATGAAATATAATTGATCATGAAATATTTAATTATATCTGACATAATCTGCCAAGCGTGGCTTTACTTTTGGAGCATTGAATATATGTAATGTACCATATATTATTAAAATAAATGAAAAGAAATTCAAGAGGAAGATTGAATAATAAGAAAATTGGTAGTGCTTGAAATAAATCAATCTTACTTTTGAAGTTATCGACTTTGCCAAACATGATTTTTTAAAATCATATTTTTAATTAATGTGCCATATCAATAAAATAAATGTAAAATATTCGTACTTACTTTTATGTTACCGATTTTGTCGAAATCGTGATTTATAAAACTATATTTTTAACTAATTAAAATCGTGAAAATAAATTTTTTTTTTTTTTAATAATATAACACACTTAGGGGAAGACTTTTAATCCAATTTTAATTATATAAATTCATTAGGTTTCCTATCCCTTTACGATGGTGTTCAATTTGGTTTAATGATAGAAATCAAGTAGCCTCAACTAAGTTTGGTTATGACTCCCCACCCCAAAATCCCACTCCCCAACCACCCCAAATTGAATCTACCTATTCTCATTAAAATATACTTATCAATCATTATCCATTGCAATTAAAAAAATTTAATTAAGAAAAATACAAATAATTTTTTTTGTTCATGACCAACTCATAAAATTAAAAATAACATTAAAGTAAAGAAATTAGAAATAATCAAAATAACATTTACCGCTTTGTTATGCAATTGAAAATTAAGAGAATTGTGTCATTTTCTTAGAAAACGGAAAACAAGAGTTATTTTATGAACTTATTTAGTTAAAACTCAATGCCTTTCTTTGAACAACAGAGATATTCGTGCTGATAATATGTTATGAAATCAAAAGAACGAGAATAAAATATAAGAGAATAAAATAGGGAGATAATAGAATACATGCATTCTTTCAAAGATTAAGATCCATATTTATAGGTTACAATTACAGTTGTACAGATAACAATAATGATTCACAAATAGTAATTAATTTGTAACTGACTAATTGAAAAACGTATTTGGTCATTTTCTAAATAAGATTTTATTTTGGAAATTCATTTTTAAAAGTCATAAAAGTTGGAATTCATCTGTCGACCATTATACTGCCACATCATCCGCCTGTCAACCAAGTGGTTAAATGGATTAGGGATGACAAAAAAACTCGTTCGACTCGAAACTCGTGGACCCCACTCCGAACGGGGCAGAGATTACCCACCTAATCATCTAAATGGGGTGGGGACGGGGTGAGGGTCGTTGTCTGAGGGTCATTACCCACCGTTTAAAGTTAATTTTAAATTTAAGTTTTTTATCAAACAAAAATAATAAATTTATCATAGTTTTAAAGAAAACATAAGTTGTTTATAATAAATTGGTAAAAAAATAATAATATTTACTAAATAAAGACATAAAATAAATAAAAGCAAAAAATAAAATAAATAAAAAATAAAAAGAAAAAATAAACGGGGCAGAGGATCTATCCCACCCCGCCTCTATCTCGCTCCGAACCCGCCCATTCCCTCTTTAAATGGGTATGTGGATGTGGCAAGATAACAAAAATACCCGATAAGACGGGAGTGTGAATGGACGACCGTCCCATACCCGCCCGTTGCCTTGATAATATGGGGTAAAATGAGTTGATGGTAATATTCACAAATTATCAAACACAGGAGTCAAATTGATAGTCAATAATTACAATAATTTCAAATTATAAATTGCAAAAATTAAATTTATTAAATATTTATTTTGGATAAAATTAGTTTAATTAGTTATTAGTAATTATCTTTTTAAATCGAATCATTTTCTTTCTCTGGCTAGTTAGTCTCCACCCCCACCGGTTCCCTTCTCCTATATAAACTCCTCCATAATCAACATTCTTCTCTCCTCTATTCTGTCTCTAATCGATACATACAAAATCGTTTCTTCAGTTTCTGAATCATCATAATGGCTTCAAACGACAGTTCCGATGGCCTGATCGTGAGTTTCGGTGAGATGTTAATCGATTTTGTGCCGACGGTCTCCGGCGTGTCGTTGGCTGAGGCGCCGGGATTCTTGAAGGCACCTGGTGGAGCTCCGGCCAACGTGGCGATAGCGGTGGCGAGGATTGGCGGTAAGGCCGCCTTCATCGGAAAACTCGGTGATGATGAGTTCGGTCACATGCTCGCCGGTATCCTGAAGGAAAACGGTGTCTCCGCCGATGGCATCCCCTTCGATAAAGGTGCACGCACCGCCCTCGCTTTCGTCACCCTACGCGCTGATGGAGAGCGTGAATTCATGTTCTATAGGAATCCAAGTGCTGACATGATGCTCACTCCCGATGAATTGAATCTCGAGCTCATTAGATCCGTAAGTGTCGCATCATCCAATTGTATACATATATTTACGTATATATAAAAATTGGATTGTTTGTCGGTTGATCTATCTTGTTTTTATTATACGGATATTTCTTGTTTTTTATATTTTGATATTTTTCTTGATTTCTGATCAACTTGAATGACCATTATGATCTATATACAATTTTTTTTTCCTTCGATAATTCTGAATTATTTTGACTAATCAATTATTTTTGTTCATTTTTTTTAGTTATTATTAATAAATCAAGAAATTTCATTTTAAAATTGAAAAAAAGAAAAAAAAATTAGTTTCTTGATAATAAGAATATGAAAATTATAGCATAATAGCAATTTTCTGGGGTTCAGTTTCTGATCCAAGCAAGTGTGTAAGAAATTTTTGGCCTTCTGTGAGGCGGATGATGCAAATGGTAGTTGCGGACGCGCGCTGTTCTCTCTACGCGCCGCCACTCACTGTCATGGTGATTTATTAAACGCCGCGCAAGTGGGCCCACCGACTCATTAGTTGGGCCCAGGTGGATTTTCCACTCAGATCCATTTCAATTTGGATCCGGATTTTTCGCATGCTTAGGCTGGACTGTGAACAAGTCTTTGGTCAAAGATTATGAAAAAGGAGTAATAGTAGGGCCGTTAGGTGGCTAATAAAATGCAATATTTTAAGGAGGAATAGTAGGGCCGTGATATTGGGATTTCACTTATAATAGGATGAGGATTGTTAAATACTCCTAAATATAGACAACACTATAATACCTTATTATATATCCTTATGCACAAAGATGAAATGACAAACGTAAGTCTTACTCCCGATGAAAAGACAATCTTCAATAATTTTGCCTAATGCATTAGAAATGTAGAACCATCTAGTTGCGAGTCCATAAGCTTTGAACTTAAGTGCCCCCTTCCCTCTACTTTGAATTTGTATAAGCCAAAGGGTAAAAGAGGAGAAAAATAGGTATTTGGCACATTGAATGTTCATTTATCGATTGAAATTTCTCATTGTTTCTACTATGAGCTCAAATTTGTTTGTAAGATATATATGGGCCCTTTTGACCGATTTTTTGAAGAGTCAAAAGCTGTTTTTGAGACGGTTGAACATGTTCAGATAATTTTCTGAAAGTTCTTTGTCTGTGTAGAAGAGAATTTAGAGGAAGTTGACCTACTTTAGATGCTTATCTTCTACAAGAAACAGAAGCCCAAGCTCTATATTTATCTTTAATGTAGTTTGGACAAAATGGATATATGAATCATGTTACTCAAAAGACTTGTTTGCATAAATTTCCACAGGCTAAAGTGTTCCATTATGGATCGATAAGCTTGATTGTGGAGCCATGTAGATCAGCACATTTGAAGGCAATGGAGGTGGCCAAGGATGCCGGGGCATTGCTCTCATACGACCCCAACCTCCGGCTGCCACTGTGGCCCTCGGCTGACGAGGCCCGAAAGCAAATCATGAGCATTTGGGACAAGGCGGATGTGATCAAGGTCAGTGATGTTGAACTAGAGTTCCTCACAGGGAATAACAATATTGATGATGCTTCGGCAATGTCCTTATGGCACGATAATTTGAAGCTTCTCTTGGTGACCCTTGGAGAAAACGGCTGCAGATATTACACTAAGGTACGTTTAATTGTTAGTTTCATCTTCTTAATTTCTCCACTTCAGAGCATTAATGCCATGATGAGTAGGTGAAGCTCTTAAAAGAAGAAACAGCCTTTGTCCATGTTATATATTTTATGGAAAACTGTGCTATTCTTGATGTTATCATTTGGCAGTAAATCTTTATATTTAAATAAGATAGTAGTATTAGATAAAAATTAGATTTTTATAAAAGTTGATGGAATGTATGGTTGAAAAGTTGTGGGTCCCATGTGATTAAAATTAAATATTGACTTTACCTAGATTTTAATCTATTTTTTTAAACTGAACCAAACAGGGCTACGTATCTCTGGCTGCATTTTCTGCATCTCATAAATATTTCTTTATAGCTTTCCACTATTTGAAAAACGAGATTCATGTGGCTCTAAATTAATTTTTGGTTTCATTCTATTAAGCTCCCGTTTGATTTACATTATTATCTCATTAAAATGAAAAATATGACCGTTATCCATCACATCAACATTTAAATTTAAATTTTCTATCTCTTATGTGGGCCCCAATAACAGCTATATTTTTCATTCTCATTCTACAATAATTTATTCAAAATAAGCCCCCGTTTGATCTATATTATTATCTCATTAAAATGAAAAATATGACCGTTATCTATCACATCAACATTTAAATTCAAAAATTTCTATCTCTTATGTGGGCCCCAATAACAGCTATATTTTTCATTCTCATTCTACAATAATTTGGCTCTTATAGCTTTCTTTAATACTGGGTTTATTGGGTTATCTTGAGGTATAAAAACAAGGAAACAACTAAAAGGATAATGTAAAATTTTTACCATGATTCATTAAAGGGACATTCATTACTACATAAAAAAATATATATATATCAATTTCCTACAAGGTTGTTGAGTATTTATGATATAACGTTAGGGGCTTTTCTTGAAATGCCCATCGTAGATAAAAATATTCTAGGAAAAGAAACATTATGACACTGAGGTTACTAGCTAAGAAACAACCACCAGTCCACCAACTTGAATTATTCCATTCCTGATAGGAACTCCCAGCTTCAAAAAGCTACCAAAAGTATCCCATTTTGAACTACGCCTTGTCACTTACCCTCTATCTTAGATTCCAATATACTTTGCATTTGTTCTTTCTTTTTCTCCCTTTACCTTTTTGTTCGTTTATAATAAATTCTTTATCCTACGTATTCCTTTTTCATATTCCATGTTTTTTTTTTCTTTTCTTAATGTGAAGAATCAGTAAGATAGCAAAAATATCTTCCCGGTTATTAATATATTTGCAAAACTTGTGAATTATTGAGAGAATCAACCAGGCCTCGTGAATTTTATGCTGAGAAAACTGTATATAGTTGTGTCATATATAAAATTTAACTTTGGCTTTGTCCCTTATGTTGGTAAATAGAATTTCCACGGATCAGTTGATGCCTACAACGTCAAGGCGGTGGACACAACAGGGGCTGGCGATTCTTTTGTAGGAGCCCTTCTCTGTAAGATTGTTAGCGATCATGACATAATCCAGGTAATTTCTTGATAATATTGTTAATATATCGCACGTTCTAATTATGTTTAGTATTTACGGAACACTGATTCTATCGATTTCTTGATTTCCAGGACGAGCATAGATTGAAGGAAGTACTTAAATTTGCATGTGCCTGTGGAGCAATCACCACAACTAAAAAGGGGGCGATCCCAGCTCTCCCAACCGAGAAAGAAGTCCTCGCCTTTCTCGAAGGGGAAGGAAAATAGAAGAAAGTGTGGCTTCCTTTCCGATTTTTGACATGTTTTTCCAGACAAGTTTTTGTTTTTGGCAATTGGTAATAGGTTTCCTTCCTATTTCGCAATTTCGGTTTTTCTTTTTATTTGCTTGAAATGATGAAATAATTTCTTTAATGAAGTTAAATAAATAATGATTCATCATTTTCTCTTGCGAATGCTTGTGGCTTAATTTGGTATCTTTTATTTGACAAATATTAAAATTTTATTCATTGTCTGTTGCAGCATTATATTTATTTAGAGAATAGATTTTAGATGGTCGCCAAATTTGAAAAAATCCATAGGTGTTGTATTTTTTGGATACCGTGCTCACGTTGCCATTCAAGACAACCCTCCTGATCTTGATATCCATAGGTGTTATATATATATCCACTTTTAAAAATATAATTGTATTATATTTTAAATTTTATGTAAATTTACCTAAATGGAAATATAAAAAAATTAAATAAAAATGTATCGTTCTAAATTCATCCATTAATTTTTATTTAAATAAATTCTTTTGAACCTTTTTATATTCTTTTAAATAAATATCATTTTCAATTAAAATTATAAAACTCTACTAATCATAAAATACCCTCTTCAACTGAAATTTAAAAAAATAAAATAAAAAATCAACACATCATTTTAGTTATAATTCTTTCATGATATAAAAAATTGAATCTTATTTTTTATGCTTTGTTTTAAGTATTAGTTTGACAGATGAAAGTATATGAGGAATTTCAAAATAAGTTTCAACACCCGTCCAAATATTCTTACATTACAAACCAAAACACAAATAGTCAAAATTATTAGCTTATAAGCCAAAAAAAAAAAAAAATTAATTAACATATGATTTGAGGAGGGATTTGTTTGGTTGTGGGAACACTGTGCTTTTGAGAATCCAATATATTCAAGAAAAGATATTTGCTAACTTTTACAACTAAATATTAAAGCACCATAAGGCAATATATAAAAGGAAATGTAATTAGATGTTGATAATGATTTGATGAATATATTAATTTTTCAAAGTTGTATTAGGAATGTATTTAGAGTGTGATGAATGTATAAAATTTGTGTGAATCTATAATGTTTAAATGAATGAATTTAATAAGGACAATATTGAAATTTGACGTAGATGAAAATATTAATTTTTACAAATTTTAAAAATTTAATAGGGATTGATATAGAGTGCGATGAATATTTAAAATGTGGATGTAAATAACGGTTATCATGCTACATGTACATAATCATTCACACAATCTTTTATACCCCCTCACATGGAGGGGAGTCCCACAGATAATAAAATATTCACACACACTATTCATGTCTCAGAGGTGTACATACACCTAGTGTACAAGTAGCATTATTCAAATAACGGTACCCTTTTAAAATAGGACCATGCTAGAAGTACTACATGGTTTACAAACTCACTTACTCACTACACACAAGAGGAGTGGGGACCACACAACTGCCATTTTTAAATTCACGTGGGGCCTGCATTTTTTGTGAGAGTGAGTACACCATTTTGTAAAAATGTGTGAGTACATATATCTTTATCCTTTAAAATATTATAAATGCTAATAAATTTCGTGAATTTGAATAAATTTCCACAAATTCCATAAAAATCCCATCAAATATGGTGAAATTTCAAAATATTTGGTTATACGTAATTTTAAGCTTGAAATCAATCAAAATCTTAAAACCCCTCTATTAATAAAATCTTCATAAATTTACAAGTTACTGAGGATACCTAAATTTTAAAGGATTTCATTAAAATTTCAATTAAAAATACCTAAATTTAGAAAAAAATTTAAAATTCATCACAATCTCAACTGATGACACCCGGCGAATTTGGAGGCAAGTATTCTTGCAGTGTTCCAGCACTGCACAAAATCATTCCAGCAGTTGAGTCATCTTTCTGCATTCAGCAATTTCTGATATCAAATAATATATTGATTATACTGTATAAATTGACACCTGGCGTATTCGATCGTGCCAGTTTCCGATACATGTTAGACATGATAATCAACAATAACAGGAAGATAAACTAAAAACGAACAATTAATTAATCAAAGAGTTAATAATTGATCGTGGTACTGAATGATGAAACAGTAGATTCACAAATGCCAACATGCATTGTTGTGCATGATACTCGAGTAATATCTGGACTCATTCAGCCAAATTTAATTCCAATACAAAGTAATTAAAAATCAATAATTCTTGCAACCACAAACAGTAGAGAAGAAGGTAAAAGCAAAACACCACTCCTAAAACATCTAAGTAATAGATAAGTATATCTATGAAGAACCGGTGCACGATCTAATTTATGCTGCAACATATTTATTGTATTGAGTTTGTGACGGTAGATTCATCCAAGATCAGGAACGGTGAAATACCCCTCCTCGTTGTCGTCTAGAATTTCAATTCTAGGTTTCGTGTGAGGCAAGTAAAATTTGGCTGGCCTATAAGAAGCCGAGTTACTTGGCTGAGACACTGGTAGCTGAGGTACTTCCGCTGCTAAAGCCTCCGAAGATAGTTGTTCGCCAAACAGACCAATGTCTGAAAACCACTCAAGCTCACCAAATTCAAGTTGATCCTTCTGCAAAAGTTGAAAAATTGATTAGCATTGCTGCAATCTGACAGGAAAGAAAAAGTATATTTTATATTTGTCTTCTACCTTCGAACGGTTTAGTAGTGTTATCCCAATCCTCCCTACCAAACATGTCCCATGTTTTCGTCCAATATAGAAATAGGTAGTAATTTTCTTACCTTATTGGAGGATTCATAATCTGAAAACTGTAGTAACTCATCAACAGGCCAAGCTGGTGATGTGATACCACTTACATACTGCGCAGGTATTCTCGTAGTAATCTGTTGTGAATTCTGCTTGGGAGGCATTGGCTCCACATGGTCTTTCATTGTGTCCTTATTGCAACTAGAGCTCAAAGCTACTCGAATTCCGGTGGCTAAAAATCGCTGGTGGTTTGCAGCACGGCTATTGGCCGAATGGATAGGCTCATCACAATCCTTGCAAAAGAGTGCTCTGTCTTCAACACAGAAAATGAAAGCAGTCTTCGCCTGTACATGATAAAATGTATTGGTCAATACAGAAATTAAGAATAAAAATGACCTTCAGATAAAAAGTAAGAATATTTTCTGAAATGAGTTTGGCATGAATACGGTCTTGTAAAGAATCACTTTTCTCACTGATAGCACTTCTTTCTCGATACATAGTTATCATAAATATCATTGGCATTCTTTCATGGAATAGAAAACCAACTATTCAGCAAACTGGTTTAAGTAAAGAATATGGGCTCTATTTAAGGATCAAAAGGCATTCTCATGTATAGCATAGACAGCTGAATATTACTTTAAGCAATGCCTCTGTAAAAGCCAATAGCAACTTATGATTTTATAGATTGTTGATACTCACTCTGGCTTTCTGAAAATTCCAACACATTTTCTCAATTACCTAAAGGTGATGTTCTTCTTGGGAATTACATTATATACAAGGTAAATGAAAAAGAAATTTCGCACCAGTCGAACAATGTTTCATTCGTACTTTTCCTACTCGTCATGTAGTGACAGTACAGCTTTAACCCACAGCTACGCTAAACAAGGGAAGAAATCTCAAACCAGTGCAGTGAATCCTTTATAGTCTATCGAGTCTTTGTGGATGTTTCCAATAGAAAAAAAGCTTCTTCTTAGATAAAATTTTCAATGCTTCAAATGTTTAGAAGTTCAGGCTCATCGAGATTCATATCAAAGCCCAAAAGTCAGTTTTATCTGGATTGCACTTTTCTCTGCTCTTATAGGTAAGAGAAATATGCCCATTTAGTGTTCTTCCCCCTTGGTCAACTTCCAGTCACTCAACAAGGGAATCTTTATATCCAAATCCGCATAATATTTTAGTTAGTTAGGAATGTCATTTTTGGGAGAAGAAAGGAGATCCTAACTCTTGCCAGACCATTCGCAAATAACTCGAGTCAAGAGTTAGAAAGTCGACAAGGAAAACATACCCTTCGATTTTGGAGTTGTTAATTGTCTCTTGATGATGCAGATCCTTGGCATTAATGTATTCATAGTGAACATTAATTAACAACTCCTAAATCAAAGTGCCTGCTATCCCTTATCAATCATGACCATAACTGAAGATGAGTTTCAATATAATGGAATGAACCATGCTAGAGTTATAGCCTTGGTCGACAGTTTTTTTTACAGCCCCCTCACATGGAGGTGGGGCCCGCGATTATGGGCTCCACCCCCATGCGAGGGGACTGTCAAAAAAACTGTCGACCAAGACTATACATTCAGCTTTATTGTAATGGAATTTATGCACTTCCAAAAAGCTGCCACATATGAGGTGGTACAACGTGGTATCAAAGCCAGTAAATGTCAAGTCTCATCACTATCCAATTATGAAAATTTTGCGATATGTCAGACCTTTGATGAAAAATGAATTCAGCCCTACACTTGAGGGGTGTGTTGAATTCGTCTCCTCTTTAAACACTCAAACTTTAAGATGAGATGGTTTAACAAACATCATCTTCGATGCATATACTCTTAAGTCTCGTCTCAATTTTTAGGTGATCATTGTTAAGGGATAAAATCTCACATCAAATAAAGATGAAAACATAGATCAACTTATAAAGGATTGTACTACTCCTTTTAATAAGTTTGACCTTTTAAGGTGGAATACCAAGTCTTACTATGATATCGAACCCATTAGGCTCGATGAGCAATGCGATCCGAATAAAACTAAAAAAAATGAACATACGAGCCACTATCTTGCGGGGCATATCAAGGGATAAAATCCTACGTCGAATAAAGATGAAAACGTTGACTAACTTATAAAGGATTTGACTACTCTTTTTAAAAAGGTTCCTTTTAAGATGGAACCACAGAGTCTTAATAATCATGAACTATTGGTTCGAGTAGCTTATGACATATTCTTCTTAGCATCAGAATTCCAAATTGTAATTTATAATCGAGGTCTCCACACAGAACGCTGCCCCCAAAAGAGCAATAATGCTACTGTTTGATTGAAGAACATTTTCTTCCTTTCTTCATTTATTTCTTAACTAGGTGATTGAACAATATTATAGCACATAGTTTTCTTCAAACCCTTTATAAAATTAAAATCAAATAAACAAAAATGACAATTTAGATCTAATTCAAAATCTGTTGCCATTCCACATTCCAAATTAACTGCAAAACCAATTTTTCTGATCTTCATTTTATGTTTATTTCAAGAAGTTCTAAACAGGTCACTGGAGGTTAAAATATGTATAGAACATACTATTGGACAGGTCTAAGAAATAAGTATTTTAACCTCTTTTCCTTCATCAATACTATCCAATACTCTTATACCGAACACGATAAACGCGTAAGAAATGGGGAGAATTTTCATTACTTGGCATATATCACAGGGAGGGAGCTTGTTGGAGAGACATTCAAGAAGCAGCCTTTGGTGTTTGCTTGCAAGTTTGTTAGCAGCATGCACTTCAATATCACATTCTGCGCACAAAGCCGCCTCATCCGCGCAGCATATCACAGTTGCTTGAGCTTTCTCACACACATCACACTGAATCTTCATCTTTCTTCACAGATCCAAGTTTCAGAACCAATTCCTGTACTTTTTTCTTCAATAAGCAGCAATCATAAATCTACCTTTAAGACATAGCCACAAGCCTAAAAGCGGAATCTTTTCAAGATTAAAGAAAAACCCAGAATAAAGTGTATGAAAGAATATCAGGCAAAAAGAGCCTTTTCCAAAAAGTACTGCTAACCCTCAGATGGGATTTTTGAGTTACAGAACAATTTTCTAGTAAAAAAATTTAGGTCTAGAAATCAAGAAACATCAGTGAAGGTTGTGAAGATAAGGGACGTATCAAATGGTAACACGTGATTGAGGCAACACAGCTTTTGTGGGGGTAAGGGCTAAGGCCATATGTGTGGCTGTGGTGTAAGGAACGTCACTAGTGGCCTTCAGAAGTGACATTAATGATTTATGCGTTTTGGCCCAACGATTTAATTTCTTACCTGCGTGCAATTATGGTTGGATGTAAGAAGATAAGACTATTTTGGATTGTGGGATATTTTTTCTTTTTTAAATCGTTCTTCATGTACATGGTGGGGTGGGTTCTCGCAGAATTTTTTTTCACTTTTTTATTGAGGTGGATCCCGCGTGTGAGAGGGTGTAGCTCTGTACTAGGCTCGTTTGCTCGTGGGCGAGCTCTGCTCGGCTCGTGGCTCGTTAAATTTATTTTTTTTAGCTTTTCTTAGTTTTTATTTTTATTTTTTAAATGTTGTTTTCACGAGCCCACGGCTCGTGGGCTAGTGCCCACGAGCGCTCGCCTCCATAACGAGCCACGAGGGGCTCGTGGGTCGCTACTCGATTGCCACCACTACTTTGTACATTTGGCTTAAATTTTTTTTTTCTATTTTCAAATTTTATTTATTTCCTTATATGCAAAAAAAGTTAAAGTCAAAATCAACAATTAATTTTTACGGCATATTTCATGTAATCAACAACTTTTACCCACGAGCGCTCGCCTCCATAACGAGCCCGAGGGGCTCGTGGGTCGCTACTCGATTGCCACCACTACTTTGTACATTTGGCTTAAAATTTTTTTTTTTCTATTTTCAAATTTTATTTATTTCCTAATATGCAAAAAAGTTAAAGTCAAAATCAACAATTAATTTTAACAGCATATTTCATGTAATCAACAATTTTTATCAACGTTTCTGTAGGCGATATAACACCGATAATGTGCATATTATATTCAAATAAATACGTATTGTTTCATACTCATGAAATCGAAATAAAATTC
>CAIGRT010154046.1:0-12108 GCA_903798405.1 Fraxinus platypoda
TCTGTCAAATAAGAGTTAGAAAATGTTGATTAAGACCTAAAGTATAGTCCTCGTGGGAACGATAATCCGGACTCAAAGGTCCACTATATTACTTGTTACGATATCGTACACTTGCGATATAAAAAAAACGCAACACCCATCTACGCCAACCCAATTACCCAAACACTCAGCAAGGGATTTTGAACTGTAATTTCCAAAAAATTATGTCCTGATGTAGTCAAATATACACGAAAACACGAATCTAAAGGCTCAATGGTTTCAAATTATGTTAAGGAGCCACGCACAACAAAAATCAATAGAAACCCACTTCAAGATTTCCCTAAATCAACATAGTCAGATCTGATATAATCGATTTCCGTCCAAAATACTACTGAAAATTGTGAAATTTACAAGGCCCACAATTACTAGAAATCAAAATGAATTGGGTTACTCAGAGATCAAGGATCAACTATCAAATTGCTAAGAACCGTAGGAAATTGCTGAAAATCCACATTAATATCAAATAACTAGAAGAGTAATGGATAATCCTATTCTCTTCAAAAAAAAGGGGAGGGGGGATAAGAACGTATTAAAGTAGAAACATGGAGTTAATTGTTTCGACGGTCACCGAACTTTATAAAGTGTCACGTTTCACTAACTGAACTTTAAAACTGAACTTTAAGTTGCATCTCATCACTCACTGAACTTAGCAAAGTTGCACTCCATCCATCGCCGGGCTAATTCCTTCAACACCGATTGCCTACGTGGATGACGGTTTGCACACGTGGCCGTTAAATTACTCCAGCTGGCCATTAATCAGCCATGTCATAAATTCCCAACACCCAAACACGTCTCACCCAATTTGATCTCTGAAATCCGCCTCTGGATTTGAGATTTTTGCTTTTGCTACATGAACATATAGAAACGGCATTGGATCCACCAAATCAAAAGCCATTCGCCCATCAGAATTGGAGATTTTACGAAATAATTTTGATTCAATGTCAATATTCTTCAAATTTTCGCCAACAATTGACTTTTCTGGTTTCTGGGTGTTTTTCTGTTGAACTAATGTTGGATTTTGTACTTCCGCCGCTGCCAGAGATGGTGGAGCCGCAATATCTGGTTTTGGAGTCTCCAGTGGTTTTTCTTCCTTTTTGGACTCTTCCGAAGTGGGTTTTTTTCTCCTCTTCCTTCTTTTCTTCCTTGGCCTGGACTGCTTTTTTCTCCTCCTCACCCTTCTTCTGCCCCTCAGCCGGTGGTGGAGCATTAGCCTTCTCAACCACCGCCTCCGTCACAGGTGGAGCTGGAGCCGATGGCGACTCCTCATCTTCATACCACACCGTAAGCCCAATCTCCCCCTTAATCTGCGAAAACACACTTCTCTTCACCAATGGATAAAAAATCAAAGGTACTTCTTCACCAGATTTCACAAAATTGCTCCCAGCGATCTTCACTTTTCCAAGAAAAGTGCTTTTCTTCACTCTCTTTTTATCATTATACACATTGAGCTCTAACATTTTTGACGCCATGGATTCGACATCATGGACCAAGAATTCGAGTTTCTCGTCCTACTGAGGGTTGAGATCCCGGAAAATGGTCTTAGTACGTCTCTGTTGGCCGTCGAAATCCACAATCACATATGCACTAGCCGTGCCTTGGCCGTCTTTAGGCGTGAGATCAAATTGGGTGAGACATGTTTGGGTGTTGGGAATTTATGACATGGCTGATTAATGGCCAGTTGGAGTAATTTAACGGCCACGTGTGCAAACCGCCATCCAGGTAGGCAACCGGTGTTGAAGGAATTAGCCCGATGATGGATGGAGTTCAACTTTATTAAGTTTTGTGAGTGATGAGATGCAACTTAAAATTCAGTTAGTGAAACGTGACACTTTGTAAAGTTCAGTGACCGTTGAAACAATTAACTCTAGAAAAATGCCACTCAAACAGGTGATTTTTTTTCCTTTGAATTCAAATAAAAGGCTGAGGTGCCATCACCTCGACGCCCTATTTTTGGGTCCACCCTCCCCTCCCCTCCCAACCCTATTTGAGGAGCACGGTTGATTAAAGTAATCCCTACCATTGCTAGACCTCACATATTTAGTCCCCGATGTCGTCCATTAACATTTTAAATTGTTTGTTATAGTACCGTTCTCTATCACACATTCACATAATAAAATATTCTACACACAAACCAATAAAATTTTCTTACTTTTTAACCACACATTCACCATCAATCTAATATTCTATAATACATTAAAAGAAATTAATGGCTCTCGTGCTCACGTTGTACAACTTACTCAATTGAATTTGTTGATTTGACCATAATGTTCAGTTCAGTTAAATTACTGAGTTTTAGCTTACTTTCTAGAAAATAGTAACTTGAAAATCATGTTAAGCAAATGCCTCCGTTTGGCCTCCATTATTTGAGATTATGCCCTTGTTTGTTTCTGAATAAAATTTAATTTTAATTTCAAGTCAAAGTCAATAATTAATTTTAACCACACATTTCATGTGGTCCACAATTTTTTAATCACATATTTCATCAATTTTTATCAAAATTTACTAAAAATCTGATTTTAATTTACAAAAAATAGGGGTTATAATTTTTGAAATAGTGCTTTTTTGAAAAATGTGAGGTTAAAAAAAAAAAAAATTTCGATTTACATATAATATTATTTTATTAGAGAATGTGTGATGGAAAAGAAGAGAGAGAAAACTAGATTATTATTTTAATGGGGCCAAATGGTGGCTTAGTTTAAGAGTAACTTTAATTTATTTTTAAGTACAAAACTTAGAATCGAAATCCAGGATAAGGAGGAGAGGTATTTTTTTGTCACAAACTCAATGTAATAACCATGCTGCAGTATAAATCAAGTCATACACCACTTCTTTGTAGATTTAGTTAGATGTCTTAGGAGTTATATTTCTCTTTTTACTTTCTTCTCTCGTGTTTTTCGGTGCAAAAATTGTTGATTTGAATTGCTTGGTATTTGAAATAATTTAGCTGAATTATGTTGGATCTTACTTGTGGATTGAGCACAACAATGTACATTGGCATTTACAAATTCTCTATTTCATTATTCATTATTATTTTCGTGTTAGAACAAAGCCAATGGTTCATATTCAAACGTGGTTGAATCTTTCTTCGTTCCACAAATAATAGTTTTCACTTATTGATGGTTGCATTACTATTTCATGAAGTTTAAGAGTACAACACTTGGAGTGTGCTATGAATTATTTGCTAAAAGAAACTAATCAACATGTTTCTATGCATTCTGCACATGTGCACGAGGGAAATGAAAACTTCTAGTTGCGTAAGTTGTAAATACGCTTGAAGCAAAATCGAAGCCATGTTATTCCTTGACCTAAGAAATAGCATAAGAACTAGCAATCCCTTGAGCAAAGAAAGAATTAAAGCAGAATAGTATTTTAATAAACACTAAGAAATAATTAAAAGCAAAATAGTCTGGACATATAGAGTACTAAGAACCAATAATTCATAGACTCTCGCGCTTTGGATTTCAAGCACAATTCTCGCAATCATTCTTGAACTAGTGTTGAAAGAGAGCACCTAGTTCCCTCAAGAATCTACGCTGAAGATGTTTATTTTTGCTCAAACTTCATCAAAAAATTCAAAACGTAGCTTTCACCTCGAACATTTGACTAATCTATGCCCACGTTCCACTAACAACAACGAAAGGAAAAATAAATTAATTTTTCATATAGATATCTGAGTGAAATCTAGAAAACAAATTTAGCCCTTATTTGTCTACCATTCTTCAATAACTTTTTGCAAACACAAATTCTCACAATAAAATTTTTTTCATGTAAATCCAAAATTTTTCCTTACTTTTTAACCACACATTATCTAAAATCACTATTCTAAAATTCAATTTTTCCTAAAAAAAAAAAAAGTTCTCTCCTGGGCATTAAGTAGGGGCTTAAATTTAATGTCCTTTAGTATAGATACTAGGTTAAGAATAAAGATAATTGACTGGCAAATAGAGCACCTTGTCAAATTTGAACTGTATTAATAAATTCAACATAGTGAAAATATAAATTATTAACAAATCCATGGAGTTCTTTAATCTGATTTTCAATTTACCAAATAAAAATAATTATAATAACAAGTACTTACAAATAGAAATAGCAATTGATATATTGACGATCTGTTGGGTGTGAAATAGACGACGATTTACCAATTAATAACCACTGCTTAGGCATATTTAATTTATATTCACAACATATCGTACAAAACAAATAACGAAAACCTAAGTGGTTTTGCTCAAACACTTACCAACTATATCAGCATATCAAGTCTCTTTAACCATCTTACCACGTGGGCCCACTCCATATATGGAAGGAATATGTGAGATCTTTGACCACTCAGAATCATGGCCTTTTTCTTCCCTGCACCTCTCTTCCAACACTGGACATTCATCAACATCTAAATATAGTAGCTCGGTGTGGCGTTGCATCGCTTCCTTAGGGGGCATATGCCTAAGCATTTTTAAGTTATACAGTTCTAATGTTAAAAGAGATGACCGACCCCCAAACCACTCTGGCAATGCTTCAATTCCAAAACCATTTAAACATAAGTCTTGGAGTGAAGTGAGATGCTGAAGCTGATATGGTAACGAGTCCCAATGTTCCGAACCATATAAAGTCAAAAACGAGAGAGATTTTGATTGTTGGATGCCATCGAGAGCAGCTTGGAATGAGTTGAAATCAATTGATTCTGAGAATCCACCAATGGCCAAGCATATTAAGTTGCTAAGACGGCCAATTCCCTTGGGCAAACTCCTCAATTCAGGACAATCGCATATATGTAACGCTGAGATACAAGGCAATTCCCCCAAATCTATTGGAAAAGAAAGGAGTTTCTCGCATCCAGTCACGAATAGACGTTCTAGACACTTGATGGACTCAATCATTTCACTTGGTAGGCAGCTCAGCTCAGAGCAGTTCGCAATTTTCAAACGTCGAAGAGAAGGGGGACCTTTTTGTCCACTTTGATATGAAATTGATTGCAGACTTCGACATCTAATTATACTCAAACACTCAAGAGACCGGAAACTATGTAGATCATCAGGTAATTCTCTCAATTTGTCACAACCTATAATATTCAACTCTCGAAGATATTTCTGGAATCCTTTCAAGTGGGGAAGATGAGTGAGCGTTGATATATTACTGATCGAGAGCTTTTCCAAAGAAGTTAGGTTGCTGCTACTCAAAATCTTTGTCAATGGAAAATCACTATCCATATTATCAATCTTCAATTCTTTCAAGCAAGGGAAATGACTTGGAGAAGTATTCAATTTGTGGCAATTTTCGATCTCCAAAACTTCAAGGCAAGGAAATACCTGCTCCTTGCGTGTTCGTGTTTCCGTCACTGGCATCAACTCAGCTTCCGCCCACTCTGTTAGGTTTGGCATGCCATATAGAGCGAGTTTCTTAAGTGCTGGGAACATTACTCTTGTCTCTTGCCCGCCGTTGCTAGAACCTGATATGTTATAACTGACACCATAGAATGAAGGACCTATGGATCTTACGCTAGTCAAATTGTGTAAGGTAAGATATTTGAGGAGTGGTAGGTGGCCAAATATGGGAATTTCTTCACAATTCTTGCAATCTGTGAATCTGACCTCGATCAATTTATCAAGTTTCAACCAACCACTGCCATCAAGGAATACTTCCATTCTCATAGTCCATGATGGGAAGTTTGTACATCTGAACCCTTCAATTTTTATGCTCTTCAAATTTGGGTGAGGTTGAAGGCCTTCGAGGACACTTTTGTCGTTGATGTTGCCTTCCGAGACATTCTCATCATTGTCTGTTGTCCACATAAAACGTAACATATATATCTTTGGCTTTCCAACCAAATCCGCCTTCTTAGCTTCTTCAATGCCATTCACTAGTTCAAGATTGCGTATCTCCAGTTTGCCTGTAATATTCTTCAAAAATCCTAGCTCTTCGATTCCGCAGCCTTCCTTGTCGCCCACTCTAAAAAACAGTAATGTTTGAAGACAAGACAATTTCCCGATTTTAGGCGGCATCTGGAAATCATTTTTATGGGTATAAAAATAAAGATGTCTCAAATTACTCAAGTCGCACAGCCTTTCTGGAAGCCGTTGAAGGTCGTTGCAACACATAAACCTTAATGTTTGCAAATTGTAGAGCTTGCATATCGAATCTGGCAAAGTTTTCATTCCATCATTTTTGGATGCATCAAGATATCTCAAATGTATCAACTTTCCAATTGCGGATGGGAAAACTTCAGTGTCTGCGTAACGTAACTTTATAATGTGCAGGTGCTTGAACCATGGCAAAATTTTGTCAGGTAAGCTGCTGCCGGAGAATAATGTGCGCAGATAACTTGCTTTCTCTTTTGTAATCGCTTGTGTTTCCTTTCCAAGCGATTTCATTGCAAGGTATCTAACTTTGGGAATGTCATCAATAGAGCGATCTTCAGCATTAAAGCTTTCTGAATTTGAAACTGAGCATGCGAGATCATGCACAAGATCATGCATCTTGCAGTATTCGATATTGCCATACACATCCTTCATGGCCTCTTGCAGGAAGGAATTTTGCAACAGAATATTAAAAAATGTATTGCCCAAAGTCTCCATATTATTTTCTGGATTATCTGGAAGAAATCCTTCTGCCATCCAGAGTTGGATTAACTCTTCTCTCTCTATTGCTGAATCCTTGGCAAATATTGAACAATAAGCAAAACATTTTTTCAACGGAAAAGATAAACGATCAAAGCTTATCTTTAAGACTTGCATTATTCTGTTCTGATTTGCTTCAAGATTTGAAAGCCCGATCTCTAGAACTGATACCCACTCATCTACTTCCTTTCCGTGCAAAGTTCCGCCGACCGTTTTTGCTGCTAATGGCAGACCTCTACATTTTCGAGCAATCTCCTTTCCAACTTTCTCAAATCGTTCTGGTACTTCTGCATCTGAAAAGGTCCTTGCTTTGATTATGGACCAACATTCATCATTTCTTAATTCTTTTAAGCTGTATGGATCTCGGTAAGTTCTCACAATTGATGCCACACTTTGCTGACGTGTAGTCACCATGATGACATTTCCTCTGTTGGAGTTAACTCCAGCCATTGTATTTTTGAAATCCTCCCAAGCTTCTTTATTTTCATTCCACAAATCATCAAGAACAAGCAAGTATCTTTTGCCTTCCAATTTCTCTCGAAGCCTATTCACAACAGCTTGCCTGCTGGCTCCTTCAAAACTTTTTCCTAAGGACTCCAGAATCCTTTTAAAAAGCGTCATCACATCAAAATTTTCAGAAACGCATACCCAAATCCTAAGGGCGAAATGACTCTGTGTGTGCTGGTGATTGAAGACCGACCGAGCTAAGGTTGTCTTGCCAAGCCCTCCCATTCCAACTATGGGAAGGACTGAAAGAACTTCATTGACAGGTCTAGTTATCTGCCGCACAACTTCTGCTTCATCATTTTGTCTCCCGACGACATTTGAATCACCAGTTACGCTGTCGGTTTCCAAGACCGGAGGCAAAGAGAGATCAAAGTCAGCAACTCTCTGGAGGCCATAGGTATTAGCTTCATCTTCGATCATTTTCAAGTCGATGTTGATGTCCTTGATCCTGCGAGTCATTCTCCATCGGAACGCCAAAGGGGGGGTAAAGGAAAAGATGTTTAAGCACCCCTTTATCTTAGTCTGGTTTTGGATCTCCACCATATGACGCATATTTTCATAGTTGATCTCATCCAAGGCATGATCAGCATCGTAAGTAACATCCCGAAGGTTCTTGAGCCAGAGTTCGACAGCCTCATCGGTAACTTCGCGTTTCTCAGCATCTTGTAAGACAAGATCCATCATTTTCAAAGATCTGCCCAACTTTCTCAAGTCTTTCTTGAAACTCCACACCAGACTCAACTCTGAAGTGGCGGATGCAAGCAACTTCTCCACTGTCACTTGAACGGTGGCACTAGTAACAGCATCCATTTGTCTTGATTTGGAATGGTGTTGTGTGTGATTGATTGATTTTGGAGAGAGAAGAGAGAGAGAGGCAGAATGCAGATGTTTGTGGTATGGTATTAGTACTGAGGGATCATATAATTATTCATCGAATTATGCTACAATAAAATAATAGTTGACATAATTTTTAACATAATACTATGTGACATTTTATCATTGAATTATTTAAAATATAATCAATTTTTACATTCAATTGTATATTGCCAATACTTATTCCGTTAAAACATTTGTCAACATTTTTCCGTGAAAGAGGCATAACCCTCATTCATCACAGATGGAAAAAAGCAATGTTGTAATTAATACTGACAAAATTTCACATTGTAACTGGGCACTAAAGTTCCACAAATAAACTTTTGCTTCACTCTTCGCTTAATTGTGTCGGAAAGCTCTTCTATCTTGTTAGGATATATATATAAAAAATTTGTTTGTGCTTAGATGATTTAGCATTGATTATTTCCTCGTCTATGAATATACAAGATGAAAATCTATTAGATGAGACGAAGGAGTGAAAACTTAAGCAATAACTCTAGCAAGACTAATTTCATTACATGATCATGCGTAAAATTAGATTAGTAAGTACTACTCTACTTACACAATAAGAATAAGTGAAAAATACTAACAAGCAGAGTTAGGCATCGGGAGATTCGATTCAAGATCTTCAAGAACCAGATGCATCCCATTGGATTTTTAAGCAACAATTATATAAATAAATAAAAATAAAATTTTGAGTGTGTACTTACTAGTTATTAATAAATAAAAATTTAAAAAAAATCACGTGAAATTAAAATCCCACGTCTACTTTCCGTGAAAAANATTTCTTATCTCATGTCTGCATTTCGTGAAAAAATACCAACTGAAGTGGAGGGTTTCTTCAAACAACAAGTGGTTGGGTTAGCTATTCAATCAAATGATATTGAGCTTACATTGTTAATAATTTAATACCCAAATTATAGTTTATAGTAACCCTTCTTTCAAATGAATACAAAATATATGATAATTTAATAATCTATAATCTTCTAAAGCATCATTTACAAATTTGTGACCTCTTGTCATTTTCTAAATTCACTTATAATCTACTTATTGACCCTGCATTAATATTTAAAAATTCCTTCGTTAATTGAAAATATTAATAATTTAGGTTGTGTGTCTGAAAGAGAACCATTTTGCTGTACGTGGCAGACAACTGTGTGTTAGAAAAATATTTAATCAAATTTGCATAAGTAATTAGTTGATGTGTAAACCATACTCGTTAAAAGGAGAAATTCAAGTATTAAGCTATTTAGGATTTTTAACGTGACATACTCACTCAAATGTTGAATTTTTTTTTCAGATTATAGAAATCTGACTATTTAAACATTATTCATGAAATTGTATACATCTATAATCAATTTAAACAGTATAATATCAATATAGATGAATCCTTTTCTGTTTTATTCATCATGAATAAACTCCGTTCGACATGGAAAGACTATAGCAAGAGTTTTAAGCTCCAAAAGAATGACATACACATTAAGTATTTGGACGAACGTCTCTAGACAGAGGAGGAATTCAGAAAGATTAGTTTCGAGGAAAAACATAGATTAATTCACTTAGGTTTATATGGTGGATAAAGAATGTTTGAAAAGGGATGATGACCATCAACGATACTATGACAAGAAAGAATAATTCAAAAGATGAAGGCTCCAAGTAACACAAAGGGCTTGCTATCATTTTCTACAAGATGAGACATCTCAAAAGGAAATATCATCATTTGAAGAAATTTCTAGGAATGTCATCACCACTTGCATGAAATCAGAAATTATGCGTTTTAAAAGCAATGGTCTCTACTTGAGCTTGACTTTGCAGTTCTATGCAAACAATTTCTAGGAATCTCATTGCTACTAGTCACCAAGTAACACAAAGGGCATGCTATCATTTTCTACAAGACGAGACATCTCAAAAGGAAATATCATCATTTGAAGAAATTTCTAGGAATGTCATTACCACTTGTATGAAATCAGAAATTACGCGTTTTAAAAGCAATGGTCCCTACTTGATCTTGACTTTGCCTATTCTATGAGGCAATTTCTAGGAATCCCATTGCTACTTGTCAATAAATTATTCATGGAAAGGAAAAGTACTATTCCATTGTTTTAGACTTGACAAGTAAATACTTTACAGTAAAGAAAATAGACAAAATATTTCATATTCCCGTTAAATTAGGTCAAAAATGTTTCCTACTATTACTTATTGATAGATAGGCTATTTTTTTAATACCTAAAATAATCGTTCGTTAGAGACAAGTAAGAATATCCACAGCTTAGACTATCATAATACATGGTGTTTAAATTTCAAATTTCTTCCGGTCAATAATAGATCAATTAAGAAAGTAACCTTGTGCTAATTCCTCAAAAAAATAAGTGAGTGCAAGTGAATTAGTTGAGTTAATTCATAATAAGTTTGTTACATCATTTCAAAAATAATGTCAATTTTTGATATTATTGGATGCGTAAAAGAGTTTGCATGAGTCGTAGGATCAATCAGAGGAGTTTCAGTGTAATGGTGGATGAGTCGGGGCTATCCTATCCTTGGCGGCTACCACTAAGAGCTTCTTTCGACTAGGCCACTGCATGCAAAGATTTCTACATGGATGGGGATGGCCACTCATGTGCTTGGGGCAGCTGCTCCTCACTCTCAACTGTTCAATTTTTCTTCAATTGTTTTCCTCTTTTCATATGAAATCGTTCATGTAACTCTAAATATGAAGTGATGTGACTCGTGTGGATGATTGTAACTCTTGATAACTTACAGTTTCAACATCTATACATAAGATTAGTAATTTATATATATTTGAGAATCATATTGATATGATGCCTAAATAATGTTCGTTATTCCCTTGTTCTTGTATAATAAAACCATCGTTTTGTATTTTTTCTTGCATTAACTTGTTTGTAATTTGTCATTCTAGAGGACGAACATATATCTCGTGTATAGACATCTTTATTCCTTGGAATTCGGATTGTATTTATAGATGTACAACGCAGACAACATAGTGATTTCATAGTATCCTAGAAGTAGAAAGATTTCAAAAGAAGCAGAAACTATATTTTGCATCGGTATTAATATTTTACAAATTTTAATTTTAAAACAATGCAAATTAATTCTATAGTAGTTATTCTTGTTTTATAAATGGGAGAAAGAGTCGAAGCATAACTATAGAGGGTTTGGTGAGAAAAGGAAAGCATGAAATCAATGTAGGATTAGCGATATCATTTTAGTCATGGATGAGTGATGGGAATTTAAAATTTTAGCAGACAATTCACATTTGATTTTTCAATAAAATGTTAGACAATTTTTTAGCACTATGAATTTTGAAAATCAAAACTCTGATATGTTCAAGATTCAATTTTGTAATAATTTTATGTTAAAAAAGAAACAAGAAAAAAAGGAAGTAGCTAACATTTTAAAAGAAGCAGAAACTTTATTTTGTATTGGTACTAAATTTTAATTTTAATTTGAAAACACTGCAACTTAATTCTATAATAGTTGTTCTTGTTTTAAAAAATGAGTCAAAAGAAAGAGCTGAAACATAATTATAGAGGGTTTCCCTCTCCGTCTTTTGCCGGTTGAGGTTTTGGTTCGGTAGTATTTGGGTTGTTCCTGGCCTTGCTTTGGGTTTGTGGTTGCAGATTTGGACGGGTGATGCCGGGTGTTTCCTCCTGTTGGCTGGTTTTGATCTTGGGTTTTAGATGTTTTTATGTGTGGATTTATTTGGGTTACGGGTGAGCAGTACTTCGATTTCCGGCGAGTTCTATCCTTGCCCAGATTCGGTCCACTGCTTTTATCTTTCATGCCCCTGCCGGTTTGTGGCTTTGGTGCTCGGTTGGTGGGGACTTGGCGTTGCTCTGTCTGCTCGGTTGGTGGTTGGGTTTAGGCAGTCCGGCTTGCTGATTCTGGGAAGTCATTTTTCCTCGGAAGGTGGCGTGCGGTCTCGTGTTATCTCCCCCAGACAGCTTCTATCTTCGTCTGCCTTCCCGTTTGGGCTTCTGGGACTGGTTTTTTCCTTTTTTGTCTTGTTTCTTGTTTGGTTTGTTGTATGTTCTCTTGCAATGGTTGCACTGAATCTCTC
>CAIGRT010154047.1:0-15738 GCA_903798405.1 Fraxinus platypoda
ATCTTCAAAATCTTTGTATGATTCGTCTTGAATTGATTATAGACTTGTTCTTCGCCTCCAAAATATGTAGAATATGATGAAATTTAGGTCGAAATGAGGTCTCCTTACGTTTTGGTTGAGTTTGGTATTTAAAGATGTCAAAAAAATTGCATTGAATTATTACCAAAACAAAAGAAGAAAAGTGAGATTTTTTCCGTTTTAGCTTTGAGGCATGCGCCTTGGGGGTTTGGGCAGCCTCTTGGTCTAGGGCGCCAGCCTCTTCTGCATGCGAGGGCGCGTGCCTCACCTAATTTTCGGTAGCCGAATAGTTCTCGCTATTTTTGTCATAACTTTTTCTCTTGATATTCAATTGAGGTGATTCAAAATGCATTGAAAATCTAACTTGGAGGGCTACAAATCTTCGAGTAATTTTTCCAATTCGAACATTTCCTATGCCAAAAATGGGTCTCAAACTGAGACTGAAAATTAGAAGCATAACTTTTTCGGTTGGAAGTTGATATGTGATAGTGCTTGGATTATATTTCATCCATTTGACTTCTTTTCTCATCCAATTGATGTCTAACACTCTCAAATCTTGATCGCGAGGTTCGACGTAACTTTTGAGTATTTGCATTTTAGTCCCCGAACTTTGTATTCGATACAATTGAGCCATTTTCCTCTATCTTTGCATTCTTTTCTCCAATTCTTCATCAAACATTGAGTTTTACCTACAAAATGAAATACAACACAAGTTAGATAGTATTTTATCTAAAGAACAGTAAAATATCATCATTTATGACCTCGAATAAGTGTAGAAACTACATTTATCAGAAAGAGATAGACAAAGAACCTTTATAAGGCCAAAAGAAGCGGCGAAACCGAAAAGGCAAGGAAGATGGAAAGCCCTAGAACATACACACGAAGATCGATAATTAGATTCAAGATTTTGCTTTTTCCCGATTATTATTATACATTGTATACATACACCGTATATATATATATAAAATAATCTAGAAAGTGAGTTGGGAGTGTGCAGAGGGCGTGTGTCCAGATTCATGTGCTAATCTTCAATTTATGGAACCCACCAAGTGCGATTTGTGGATCGATGAAAAAGTCGCTTATTTAAAATTGAGTACTTCATCCGCAACTTATTCATGTTGTAAAAAGTTAGTCCTCAAATTAGGATTGTAAGCGGAAACCGTAAATTGAAAAACTGAACCGAAACTTCTTTTCTGAAACCCCCAATTTGGTGCCACATGAACCCGTTAGCAAAATGATTTTGAACCCAACCAAATCATTCGAACTTTCAACGACGATTTGAAACCAAAACGGATCTTTTAAAAATTAAACTAGAAATTAAAAATAAAATAATTTTTTAAAAATTTCCAAAATTAGAAACCTCCAAAATAAAATGTAAATTAAAATGGGTAGTATATTCAATTCCGTTACCAAATACTAACAATTAATGGCTTAACATGTTCACACTACATTTTTCTTATAAGTGCACCACATTTTAATTGTATGAAAGATCCATAACTTTTACTCATTATTACAACTAAGCCTCCTACCTTTTTCATCGCATTCTTATCTTCAACTTTTCATTAAATACGACCTTTTGTTCTAAATAACAAATTCCATCCAAAATATTTCTCTTTTTTAAGTACCCTAATGGAATTTTAGGAAGGAATCGTCATTAAGGACAAAATTTGCTGATTAATGAAAATTTAAGGATAAAAATGTAATGAAAAAAATTCAAGGATATAAATACGACAATATATAAATATTATGAACATTTAATACAATTATAATGTAGTCCATTTATGAAAAGTTATGATGTGAACCACCCATAATAAATTAATCAGCCTAATTTGGTATATATTCTTAAGTCAGTACTCCATACTTCAATTGTGTCCGTAAAGAAAACCACTTCAATTGTGATGCGAAAACAGCGCACACTAGAATTCCTATGCCATGAACCAAAAGCAAGAACTAGAAAATCAATTATATTTCAATCACACTATGGCCTTGATCAAATCTTTTCAATTAATAAGCAACCTATCGTACCAATTATTAAGTCACCAATCACGAGTTAATGAGAAAGCCAATTACATCCTTGTATTTGTCGCACTCCTCTAGCACCTTCACTACTACATTACATGTAGAAACTACCATCTGCTGCCTGCGCCATAATGCATATATATTCCCAAATACAAGGAAAAGGAAAAGGAATGCCAGAAAACAGGCATCATACGTGAACCCCTTTTGGACCTCAGAACTCACTAAGAGCTTTCACCTCCTTCTTGACAAAAGACGGCAAGCAAAAGGCAGCTTTGTGAATCTGTCGAGCGCACAAAAAACGTTTTTTCATTGGTCTAGTCATTAGCCTCAAAGACAATTTCTAAATGACAACCATAAACAAAAACAAAATTTTATGATCACAATGGCAACATTCAAAACAGAAGAGAAGATACCTCGGAGTTGTAAAACCTGAGTTCCCTTCTATGCTGAAGGGCACCCTCTATCTTCTCAATAGGATTGATAGGGTTCTTAAAATCAACTGGCGGCCCCTCAGTAGAGCATAATAGGAATCCTATAACACCACTGTTGATATCCGACAGAAACTACATAAGAACATAGTCAAGCTGGTTGCCAAGGATACTAATCAAATGATAGCATGTAATAAGAAGAATATGCTAATAAAGATAGTCAATAATTTCTCTCACCAAGCCTTATTCAATAGTTGAAATGTTTGTAAATTCAAATATAAAAGGAAGCTTTGTCGACATATAATAGTTGGCCCGTTAGCGCTTTAATTTGATAGGGGGATTATAGTCAACTAATGAAGAATGCCCAAACTAACTTCATAAAAAAAGGATACCTTTATACAATGTGTAGGGAATATGCAGGAAGGAAACACGAAAAAGTTACTTATACGGTCAGTAAAGTTATACCTTGGATATGTGGGAACACTAGTCCATGCATAATGTACAGAACCCTTAAATGTTTCACGGCAAATGGAAATCATATCTTGAATCAGATGCGTGTGGAGCCACATACTCTCTGCCATATTACATAGAACACCACCAGGCCTCAATGCTCTGGCAAGGGTCTCAAAAAATGGTTTCTCCACAAGCTCCTGAGCTGGACCTATACAGAAACAAATTCAAATTAACACTAATTGATATTATCATGGATTTATATGTACAAATGGGAACATAAAGGAAAATGCTATTGCCAAAGACAAATACTTTTGAAGTATACTACAAAACAACAATTAAAATGTTCTAGAATAGTTAAAGGTATTTCAAAACCATAGATGTATGTGAACAAATGGGAGAGTAATGTAAAAGATTTATACCACCCAAAAAGAACTTAGGATTTTTTTCAGAACAGAAAGCCTAGAAACAGTAGGTGCGGACAAATGCATGTTATGACCCAATACATACCTACAGGGTCCGATGAATCAACAATAATAGCATCATACTTCCCTTCGGCTGCTTGCCGTAGAAATTCGACAGCTGTCAAAATCATGAAACACAATAATCAGAACACAATTGTAGAACTTGAGAAGGAATGGAAATGAAGACCATTTTTTTGTAGAGCATGACAACCTCTTCCCTCTCTGTTGAGTTACTGTAGTATTCATGACCTTATTGTTTTCAGGTTAATATCCTTAATTATTTATATAAATTCAACTTGTAACCCAATTAAATTTGCAGAACACCTAACCATCAAACTTTGTAAGTCATATTTCAGAACATCATGCAATGACACGAGCAAGTTGAAAGGTTTAGGCATTACCATCACCAACACTTAGTCGCACGCGAGGATCCTCAAAGCCAAGAGCTAACTCTGGAAAAAACTCCTTGCTAACCTATATAATACAGAAAACAATGGATAGAAAACCACAAGAATGCAATAAGGAAAGAGTATTTATTGAATACTTGTAACACAAGTTTCAACCACTCACATCTATAACCATTTTATCTATCTCGCAAATATCAATCAGCTCCACAGAGCTGTGGCGGGCAATTTCACGAAGAACTCCACCATCGCCTCCACCTACAACCAGAACCTGTACTAGTGGAAGGGGCATAGAGATGAAGTGTTTTTAAAAAAAAATCAAAAACAAAAAAAAAACAGAGAGTAAAATAGAACCCATTGCATCCCTGCATGTCATGGAAAATCTTATATCTATATTTTCATTGAGGTCAACTGTAAACTTATGTTCCATGATTATATGCCATACAACAAGTTCAAACAGTATATCTGAAATGCACTCAAAGATCCTCACTAAGAGTACTACAGAGAGGGGAGTCAAAAAATGCATCTCCGAAATAGGAACCCTTTCCTAAGTATCATCTTTTGCCCCAAGAAACATGCTAGAAGCTAGAACAATCTATTGCTGCAAATAAGTTGGACACGTTTCATCAAATAGCAGAAGAACACATCAAATAGCAGAAGAACAGAGCAATCTTCTATAAAGAACGAAATTCAGCAATTTCATAATAGACAGATGCAATATACCAGTACCTTCAGAAATATTATTGAAGAGCCAAAAGAAAATTATTTACCAATATATTGATGCAGAAAGAAATAAAGCAAAGAACAAAATATTTGCAAACTTTATTTAACGGACATGGAAGCCAGCAAATCATGCAGAGATGAACGCTATTTCAGAAGTGATCAAATCAAAGTTGAAAACAACAATTGGCATACAATAGGCCGAAATAATATTAATTCAGTATCGTGACCAAGAATCCATAATATATAGAAAAATATAAGATATCAACAATTGTTCCTCTGTCACCTAAAGCAAGTGAAAGGAGAATAAGATACAGGAGTATCACAGGAACTCCACAAAAACATATTTGTTGCAATAAACGGAAATCAGAATTTACATTTTTGGGAGATTCAATGGAACAAAGCGGGAGATGAGTTATCATCTCCTGATAGGCGCATTCATCCTTCTCAGTCAACTGAACAATGCCATCTAGCACAAGCACTTTTCCATATACAGAGGACTGCAAGGGTAAGAAATAAAATGTATGAATGCATATGTGAAGACTAAAAAAGATGGGGAAAAGCAATAGAAGCACGAATATGAGTGAAAATTTATGGTAGTGCACAACCTCAAAAACCATAACCTCCTGGTACTCCGACTTTTCCTTAAACAGAATCTTTTCTACTTTCAGGGAGTGTGCTTCTCCTATAAGCAGAGACACCAGGGTTAACTAAATATAGATGCGAAGTAACAAGTATAAACAAGAACATAAATACTCAAGGTATACAAAGGAGCAGGACAGACATTCCTTCTTCCTAAACAAGGCCTAACCTCAAGTTCTCAAGAAATTATGAACACCGTCTTATTCTTCTCGAATGGCATCATAACTCATCCGTCAATCATTATACAAGAATTACGGCATCTGAATAATACAGTATTAAGATTTACAGTTTAATATTTCCACTGGAATTATTCCCACATATTTCTAGAGGTAAGCATCCAATTCCTTCATGAGTTTGCGTGATTAATATTTCTCAAAATCTAATTAATATCCACTAAAGTCAAATAGTCTTTAAGTACTTCGGAACATACTAATGAAGGAACAAAGTTGCATCATCATCATCTAAAAGTAAACTTGAGAAGTAAATCAACTAATAAGCAGAATGGTATTATCCTTAAGAAAGGTTTTAGTCAAATGGAGATAAGCAGGAAACGAAAAGGTTGATTGTGCCAATATATTAAAGACAGTTTAGATAAAAAGTTCAACGTGTGCATTGGATAAACCAATGGAAGACCATATTTTTAAGTATAACAACTCATTCATAGGCTGAATGGTAAGTGAGAATAAAGGCAATGATACCTGGCCACATTGGGTTGTTGAAATAAAATTCTTTCAGAGCTTTATCTGCAGGAAAAAAAAAAGTCAGCAAAATGACCAAAAGATAGAGAGTAGGATAGAACAGAGAAAATCAAGGAGTTCTACAAATAAAAAGAGAAGAAGAAAAAGAAATATGTGCTAATACCAGAGGATGACAGAAGTTCAGAGAACCATCCCGAAACAACTGTGGAATGGCACCTAGCTTCGAGCTCAGGGTCTGATGCCTTAGCTTTCACACAACAAGGGGGGATAACCACGGCCTTGTTCGAACAATTGCTGTCACTCTCCCTCCCATCCATAGCCAACTGACATTCCAAACCTCTTTCTGCGTCGCCCTCCATATATTATAATTTTCTCCTCCGGATCCAGTCTCTTCACCGAAAATATACCCAAAAAGAGATCACTACATAAACAAAATCAAAACCAACACAACACCATTAAGGATAACTAATAAACCAAAGTTTGAAACTTAAAAAAATAAAATAAAAAAAAAAAAATAAAAAAAATAAATAGAAAAGGCAAATAATAATGTAAGATTTTTTTTTTTTTTTTTTTTATCATTATGACATTCTCCATGACTAAAACATGCCAAGAGGAGTCTAATAGTGTGATTCCAAAACCAAGTTTTACCCGTACAAAAATTAAACCAAGTTTAATGCATAAGAAAGGGTCTTGGCTAATTTTGTAGAGGCCACCTAAAATGTCAATGGAGTGAGAAAAAAGATTAATAGTTGAAGAAAGATAAGGAAATTTTAAAGGCATCCAAATGAACAGAGAGGAAATAATTTCAATACTTCGTTAAACGTACAAGCAATAAGATATTAGCCAAAACAGTACTAGAATCTCCGTATTTTTTATTAAAGGGAAGTAGAATCAATCTCAATCAATCGAGAACATTTAATTTAAATATTAAAAAAATTCCAAAGGCTACGTTGTCTTCACGCCAACTATAAAGAAACAATATCCATGAATGCAAAAGGAAAATCTTTATTCTAGAATGTGGGAAAAACTATTTTCTTGATTCCCAATTAATTATGGAAAAATTTCTCATAATGAAACGTAAAACTACACCAATAAGGATTAACATTATTTAAATTTGATTAACTCCAAGAAAAATAAAATCAAATATGAACATTTCCATGATTCCTGGGGGATGATACTACAAATATAATGTTATAAATAACAAATTCATAATTCCCACAATAAATAACTCCTATCTTTAGCATCGATCCTCCCAGCCAAACAATACTAGGGTTTAAGTAAAAAGGGGAAATATTTCGATTTCCAAATACAAATATTCCAAGTCCTTTAACTATTTTCTTCTCTTCGCCACAAAAGAAAACATAGAAATAAAAATGACAAATTAAAAACAGTAAAATACACACAGATTACATAGAATTGCATGCAGATACGGGGAAAAAAATAATAAAGAAATTATAATCGTACCTGGAAAACTGTTTAAACAAATTGTATGTAAATCACCGCACTATAAAATAGAGTACTTTTGTCGCACGAAATTGCAGAGAGAAAAGTAGCTGCGATTTATCAGTCTACTTTCGCGTCGTCCCTGGATTCACTGTCCGAGTGTATCTATGGGAAGAAGTAATGGCGTCAGAGGAGAAGATTATACATATAATTAATTATTTTTATTTTACCAAACAAAAACGCTTAAATTATTTGAGTAATTATGAATCTTTCATAGTGGAAATGTCAGATATGGGCCTCTAGTGGCGAAAAAATCAAAATTATTCATTGGGCCCCACTGGGTTTGACATAACAATGAATTTTGATGATAAGCATACTAATTTGTTTGGTTCATTATGACGAAAAACACTGGTTAAATGTATCAATAATCAATTGTTATTTTTTGTCACGTTACAAAAGTTCAATGACTAGTTATACACATTGAAAGTACAATATTGAATAAAAAAATATTGTGAAAAGTTGTCATGATTTTCATTGTCAATTATGTGATTTGAATCTTACGACGAAGTATAGACTTTCGATGTATAATTTACATCGATTTGGACACTTCAATTTCAACGGCTAACTTTTGAGATATAGCACTCCCTAAATCTATAGCAATAGTATCATAGCACACATTATATCTTTCGATTGCAATCAAACAGCTCGAATGGTAATGTCGATATAACAGTGTTCGTTCGAATTAGTCGTGGGCTAGTGCAAAGCCATCCGATGTGAGCGAGGGATCGTGAAGTGTGGTGGTTTGTCATGATTCTCATTACAAGTTATAGGACCTGGATCCCATATCAACTTTCGTTGTGTTGTTTATATAAATTTGAATTCTTCAACTTCAAAAACTAGTTTTAAATGTATGATTCTCCCAAAATTTATAACAAAAGTACAGTGATTAGTAAGATATTTAATTAATACCTTTCGTGGACAAATTACTTTAGTAAAAGGAGATATTTGTGAGAAGATAAATTGTTGGAAGCATATTATTTTCGCACATGGATTACGTTTCCCATTCCATATGAAGTTTGTCCGTAGATCACCAAATGTAATATAACAATATAATGCATTATTAAATTAAAAGATAATTACAGGTAAATTTTAACATCTTGATAATGCATTATTATACATGTTTAATACCTGCAAAAAATTTAAATTACATAACATATTGACAATTATTCTTCTATAAGTAAACGTATTAAACTCGACGCTTCCATCTAACGAGCAGTGAATTGCAAGACGAACTGAACAGAGAAAAGAGAGACGATGTTTCAATTGACTATTTCTTGGTAATGATTTATCACTCAACTGTTATGCTTACTGAACTGGAAGCATTGCATAGCAAGGCTACGGAGTCGGTCGAATCTGTTCCAAATGTTTGGTCCTCATTTGATGCAATCTGAAGAGGTGGCTGGAAAGGCTGAGGAGGAATTTGTAGACTTTCAGGTTCACTTTCGAGCAACTCGACTACCTTACTCATTGAAGGACGATCCGCCGGATTCATCTGTATGCACCATAATGCCACTATCGTCATCTTCCTAGAAATTTTCCTTCCTTCATTCCCACAATCATCAGCATCTCCAATTTCAATGTCTTTGCCCTTGTTGAAACGATCATATATCCAATCAGGGAAGTATTGGGTAGAATGTTCGGTAATTTCTACCAAGTTCTTCTTTAGACCTACCATTTCCATCAACATCATTCCAAAGCTATAAACATCTGCCTTGTACGAGACAGGCCCAATGCCTCTGTTGATCAATTCAGGAGCTACATAACCAATTGTACCTCGTGCAGCAGTGATAGTCACAATACTATTTCCGGTCGGGTAGGATTTGGCTAGCCCGAAATCAGAAACTTTTGGAATGAAGTTTTGGTCTAGAAGTATGTTGTGTGGCTTGATATCAAAATGCAGAATTCGCATATCACAGCCTTGATGCAAATACTCGATCCCTCGAGCTACTCCAAGTGCAATCGCGTGCTTTTTCTCCCACGTTAATGAATTAGTTCCTCCTTGCTGACAAGAGAGATACCTCTCGAGTGAGCCATTAGGCATGAAGTCATATACCAGAGCGCACTTGGACATATCTGCACAATATCCCACAAGTCGAACTACATTGACATGATGAATTCTTCCAATAGTAGCAACTTCGTTGATGAAATCTTGTCCATTTCCATTGTTTTTGCCCAGTAATTTCACTGCTACATCCCTTCCACTTCGAAGCTTTCCTTTGTAAACAGAACCATAACCTCCTTCACCCAATTTTTCCTGGAAACCTTTGGTCATTTTCTTTATGTCTGAATACGAGTACCGGATGGGCGTTAGGTTATTATGACTTTGTAGAAACCTTTCAATCGCATCAAACATCGATAAGTGCCTTCTTCTAAATTTATAGATTAGTAATCCCAACAAAAAAGGCATTCCAATTAAGATCCTCGCTCCTATGTTGAGTGCTGTTCACATAGATTACGAGAAGAATAATGAAAAAATTAATTAGCAAAGATATGATAATCCTTTAGGAATTCTTGTCTTTGTCCAGCACATAAGCAACATGATAGCAAAGAGCTATATATTGAAATGAAAAGAACTTACGTACGACATGAGTAAGAACTATGCAGATCCCTGAAAGTAAATCATTAATATAGTAAGACCAAGGAAAAAAAAAGATGTGAAATGGCTTTAAAACTATGGCTATTTATGGATTGTATTAGTTTTCTTGTATATATAACAATAATACAACATTGCATTTAGAAGATTATATTGTTTTAATTTCTTCATTTTTTTATCAACGTCCTGAAAATTTTATGAAATTTATATACACATGCCAATTAATACGCATATATGCACTTTTTTGTCAAAATTTTAGTGAGTATGCAAATGTGACATTTTGAATAGTTGAGACTCAAATAAAAGGTTCTAACTCTTGGGAAGGGTTATTTAACAATCTATACATAAGATTGTTGGTTTCTAGTTTGAGATATAGAAATAGGGAAATTTGTGGCCGAGGTCCCAAACTTTTCAAAAAAGTGTAATGCGATTTCAAATATTTAAATCGTAGCAGAGATATTACAAACTTTCAAAAATGTGCAGACATCTGGACAGTTTTGTCCAAAGATCCGTTAGCTAACAAAAAAATAAGTGTTTTACCGTAATTTGACTATCTTTAAAAAAGGCAAAATAGCAAGCCTATATTTTTCAACTTAACATAATTAAATAAAAAGAAACAAGAGAGTGAAAGATTCCTTACAGTTAATTACGATCCACCACCATGGAGTTACTTCGCCTACATTCTCAACAGCCAAAAAAATTGTCTGAATAAGAGCTTAAAGAAACTTTACATGTAAGGAAAAGAATGATTTATTTATTGTTTGTTTTGAGACCAATATATATACTATACGCACGGTGAGATGTTTCGACCTCCACATATTAATAAATCACAAGTAAAATGATAAAGAAATAGAAGCAGATTACGAAGAAAATCAAGTTAAACGGTTTTTATGAAAGAAACAGGAAATTGTCATGGGAAATCGAAACGGTGCATGATTTGAAGATATTCGTGTGAGAAATTTACTGATTTCAACACCATTCATGACTTACCAAAGTACTGAATAGATCCTCTTTCATCAACACCAAGATTGCAAGATTTTTCCTTTTTGCAAATGTTGCTATTCACAGTGAACCATGAAAGCTCAAATCCATATAGCAGAGAGTCACGGATTTCTGAAAGCGAAAGATTATTCGCATCCTTAAATGGCCACGATGTCATCACCATGAGATCAATACTGCACATATCTCCCACATCTGTTACATTCAAATCACCAGCCTTAACATACGTGTATCTTTGGGTTGATGAATTGGAATCATTGGAAGCATAGACCTTGTGGCTACAACGAGCAGTTTCCGAAAAGACAGAAGAATTGAAGGGATATGGGCAGCTCACAAAAGTAATAGGCAATGCTACTTCAGCTAACATTCCTGATTTGCTTAACTTGTTGCTGGAGATGGTATATGGAAAATTATCAGTGAAGTTGTATCGA
Source organism: Fraxinus platypoda (assembly GCA_903798405.1). NCBI lineage: Eukaryota > Viridiplantae > Streptophyta > Magnoliopsida > Lamiales > Oleaceae > Fraxinus > Fraxinus platypoda. Next base: position 11,370 of record CAIGRT010154047.1, read on the forward strand.
AACAGAGAATACTGAGGAAAGGAGCAACTGTCATTTTTTAAGGCAGCATCAACAAGACGAATAGTGAAATTTTGGTAATCGATGGCTTGCACATGATACTTGTGGAAATTTAGGTAAACTGAGGTAGTATTGTTATCACAAACTAGTTCGTAGCGGGAATCACCACAGTGTTTTGGATCCCCTCTTAATCGGAAAGGGTAGCTAATATTAGGAATCCTGCCACAGGCAGAAGGGTTGCATTGGGGGTTATGGCTTGCGCTGGATGTTTGAAGTAATTGGATTAGGATCAGGGCAGATAAACATTCAAGGAGGAAGGTTTCTCCAAGCATAGCTTTCAAGATTTCTGGTCTCTGTATGTGTGTGTGTTGAGGGAGGGATTTATTCAATGTTTAATGAAGATAAATTGGCATTGACGCGAGAATGTGGATAGAAACTACATAGGGAAAGCCTAGTCTTTTTCCATCTAGTGTGAATGCGTGATTCCTCCTTCCATGGAATTTGTAATCATCAGAAAAGTCAAAATAGAGTTTTGTCATCATGTCTAGTCTTGCCTAAAAGTTTCTGTGATGCTTCCTGCTAATCAATGCAGTCAATTTGAATGAAAACTTCAAAGAGGAAAAGCCTGGACCACTAAGCATTTTGTTGCTCAACAGTTATATGAAATAATTTTGTTGATCAAAATTTATTATCTAAGATCACATTGATAGGAGAGGCAGAGGCAGAGGCAGAGGCAGAGGCAGAGGCAGAAAAAATATATGAATTTGAACACTAAAATGTCCATCTTCATCTGCTACAAGTTCTTCTTTTTGTTCTTTCCACTGCTTGTAGTAGGATTAGATGATTGTCCAACAAAAAGGTGCAGTAAAGGTGGCCCGACCATTCGGTTTCCTTTCAGGAATAAATTTCTACAGCCAGAACATTGTGGCTATCCAGGTTTCGATTTGTATTGCGACAAGAGCAAGACTGTGCTCGAACTGCCTTTTTCAGTCAAGGTAGAAGTAAAGAAAATTGATTATGCATCTCAAAAAATTCACCTACATGACCTTGATGGATGTCTTCCTCAAAAGCTTCTGTATCTTAATTTATCAGCCTCCCCATTCCAATTCCTTGAAAATTATTTGTCCAACTACATCATGTTCAATTGTACTGCAGTGAAAAGAGAGATGGATGACACTAATATTCCTTGTCTTGGTGTCCCCGGCTACCAAGTCCACTACATTCTTTCCGTTTTACACTCAGACGACTATCCTTTGACTTCATGTATCAAGATTCATGAAATTTCATCTGTTCCATGGTCTACACTAAAAAAACACGATCTCCATCTGAAATGGTCAGAACCATATTGTGCCAATTGTGAAGCTCAAGGAAATATTTGCAGCTTAGACACCAATAAAAGTGGAACTCAGTGTACCAACAAGCCCAAGACACATAGAAGTATACACTCAATCCATCTTTTTCTTCGATTTTATCTGTGTATCTAACAACAAATGGATCATCTTGTTAGAGCTATTTTTATATTTTAAATAGCAGGAGATAAGATTTTCACTTAATTTTCTTACAGGTGAACGAAGGAGAGATTTGATTGCAGGTGAATTTTTCCTTTATATTGTTCAATTTACTTCAGAAATGTTATCTTCTTGCTGTTAAGGTTATTATTAAAATTACTGCTCGTATCTTGTATTCTTCAGGAGCCACCTTAGGTGCTTTCCTTTCGGTGGGAACACTTGTAGTATTTTACTATGTCTATAGCTCCAGTAGAATAAAGAAAAAGAGTCAGGCGACGATCGAAAAGTTTTTGGAAGATTACAGAGCTCTCAAGCCCACTAGATTCTCTTATGCAGAGATCAGAAATATTACCAATCAGTTCAGTGAAAAATTGGGTGAAGGGGGATACGGAATTGTATATAAAGGGAAGCTGTCTAATGAAATTTATGTTGCCGTAAAGGTCCTCAACAATTTCAAGGGAAATGGGGAGGAGTTCATAAATGAAGTTGGAACGATAGGGAGAATCCACCATGTCAACGTAGTTCGTTTAGTAGGTTTTTGTGCCGACGGATTTAGAAGAGCTCTCGCGTATGAATTTCTACCAAATGACTCACTTGAAAAGTTCATCTTCCAAGCTGGTTCTAAAAGAAATGCCCTTGGTTGGAAGAAACTACAAGATATTGCTCTAGGCATAGCTAAAGGAATTCAATATCTGCACGAGGGTTGCGAGCAACAGATCCTTCATTTTGATATCAAGCCCCACAATATCTTGTTAGACCAAAACTTCAACCCGAAGATCTGTGACTTTGGTCTAGCGAAGTTGGGTTCCAAAGAACAAAGTGGTGTGTCAATGACAGCTGCAAGAGGAACCATGGGCTATATCGCACCTGAGGTTTTATCAAGGAACTTCGGGAGAGTATCTTATAAGTCAGACGTTTATAGTTTCGGGATGTTATTGCTCGAAATGGTTGGAGGGAGGAAGAATAATGATCTTACAGCAAACACTAGCCAGGTGTACTTTCCCGAATGGATTTCTAATCAATTAAGTCAAGGAGAAGAGTTGCACATCCGGATAGAGGAAGATAATGATGCTACTATACTAAAAAAATTAGCTATAGTAGGGCTCTGGTGTATTCAGTGGTATCCAACAGATAGGCCATCCATGAAAGAAGTTGTTCAAATGTTGGAAGGAGATGGAGACGATCTCACCATGCCTCCCCATCCCGTTCCAGTTACTAACGGGACAAATTCCATTGCAGGAATACATGGAAGGCATTATCAAATCGAGTTGGCAGTCATATCAGAATCAGAATGACAGGGCAAATCTTAGTAAATCGAAGGAAATAGGATCTAGGAAACATTTATTACTGGCATTTTATGGGTAAATAATATTTTTCCTTCTTCATGTAGTAGTAGACAGCAGCTTCTGTTGGAAACCCAGATTCTTGAGAGACCACTTTTGTTGATGAACTAAAATGTTTAATGTATTTGTCTATTCTGTGTAATGCCAACACATAATTCAATTTGAGTACGTTAAATAATTGAATTAAACAAAGACAACTAGCAACAGCAGATTCTGAAAATTAAAGACCTTATTACCATAGCCAGTGACTGTGGAAACATTGACTCTGAAATCTTAATGCCAAGTGTAATTCTGAAATCTTTCTTCATAGGATTCAAAACGAAGAAAAGAGTATTGCAAAACAAGGCAAAAAGTTTACTTGGTCGCGTAAAGAATTTTGAACATTCCACATTTAGACCAGCTGGGCTCGGGTGTAGATGGTGCTTCTAACTTTCATCAAAATTACCACTTTCTGCACATTTACATCCAAATCAGATGCATTGGTACTTTTTCATATTATTTCCACATTTAAATTCATTTATTCATAGATTTTCCAACTACTAATTAACCATTGCAACATATATAAGAATGACTCTCCCCTATTTACAGTATTCTTGCTACCAATTAAAAAAGATAAAATACCATCCACTGCAGATGGATTGATAGACTTTTCTAGTGACTATCCTTTTCTTCTATTTTGGACCCTTCTAATCAAACAAAGAGACAAGCGCTACCATCTTATTTAGTGGTTTCGTGATTTATTTTAGGACAGAGACTCTACAAAAGATTCCTTTCCAGCATTGATTGACGCTTCCAAGATGAAGACAATCTCAAGGGTAAAGACTTTCCAAGCAATAAATAGCAAATTTAAACGGGCAATACACGCTATCTCAATGTTTGAAAAAGTGAGATTACCGTAACCAATGAATACACAAGTCAAGTGCACACTACTTCGGTGTCACATTGTGAGGTTCTTGACTTTTCATGATAACTATCAAATAAGAGCTAATGGACACAAGATTCTGGAGGAAAAAAAATAAAAAAATCTATTCCATTGATAATTGCTTTACCAAATCCATGGATTAATAGAATCAAATCTCCAAAGAAGAGGTAATATGCAGTTAGCAATTTCGTAATATTGTCATGGAGAACACATTCAAATTGAGGAAGGTTGGATACTATGACAGTGAGAACACTATAAAAGAGTTGGGAATCATGAATTGAATTGACAATTTAGATTAATCTTGAACGTATGTACAATGATTTAAAACATATGGCAGGAGATATTAGGCTCGTACTTGCTTTAGTTGTATGGATTACTCGTATAAATCATTATTTCCCATTCCATATAGGTTTTCCTGTAGATCACCAAATGTTTGAGAATAGACCTCAATTGTTAGAAATAAAGTTCCATATGACCAAGACAATTCATTTACAGTAGTCTTAGTACACATTTAAATTCATTTATTCATAGATTTTCCAACTACTAATTAACCATTGCAACATATATAAGAATCACTCTCCCCTATTTACAGTATTCTT
>CAIGRT010154051.1:0-16540 GCA_903798405.1 Fraxinus platypoda
TAAAAATCTAAATTTTAATATAAATCAAAGTTAACAATTAATTTTAATAATATATTTTATGGGGCACACAACTTTTCAACTTTTATCAAACTTTACTAAAAATTTAAATTTAATCATCCATCAAATAGGGGCAAAATCACAATATATTTGATTTTTTTCTCTTTCTCTTTCGCTCTCGCAACTCTTTTCCTCACGCCTTTTACCAAAACCTAAACTCTTCTAACTTTTTAAAATTTATCAATTATTTTTCTACAAATTAACACATCCCCTACAAATTTTCACTTCTCAATCAAATTTTCAACTTATTAGAACCTAAATTTGCATTTTGTCCTATACAAATTGTGTATGTAGAATGGATCTAAAATAATTATGTCAAATTTGTCTTATATTTAATGAATTGTGTTTATTTAATTGATTAATAGTATCGAATATTGATGATATATTTTTCTTTTTGATTACTTGAATTGATTGTTGGTATTAAATACACTTTAAATTCTTTAAACAAAATATGCATTCTTTTTATAAAGGTTGAACCCCAAAATATTAATAAAATGACGGTTCGAAATCAAATGGATTAAAATAATAAGCACAATATTAATGAAGGAATTTTTTTACTGCGTTTTCTCGGATCATGTATAAATAATTCAAAAATCAAGAACAAAGTATTCAATCTCTACAGATTTGACTATGCCCCCTAACTCAAAATTTCTACGTCCGCCACTAGTCTAAGTCATCTCCCAGTTTGGTGCAAATTGCACCAAGAAAAATCCATAGCCAATTTCCCCAATCTCCTATTAAACCCTGCTACTTGGCCAGGGCCGCACCATTCTTTTCCATCTCCTATTATGCCTTAGCATACGTGCCCCTATCAAGAACCAAAACCTGCCCATTTCATAGTTGGCTATCCAAGTTTATGGGTCTCACCAAATGGGCCGTTAACTGGGTTTATCCATGGGTTATATAAAGTCATATTTTGAGAAATATCAAAATATTGTAAATTTTGAAAACTAGGTCATCACAAAAATACAAAAATAAAAGATAGGATTTACTTAGAGTTCTGCTATGTAATCATATGGGATGTGGCCCAATTTAATTATATAATTAATATTTTCTCTCGCCACAATCTATCTCTAAATTGTTGTCGATAATTAATAATTTTCTCCCACCATCCTTTTTGTAACATGTGAATTGAGGTCACAAGACCTTTTCATACCCGACGCCATCATATGTTATATATAAATTGAAATAATAGAAGCGGAAAGTCATGTATAACTCTACAAAGGACACAATTATAATACAAAATACAAGAGTTATAGTCTCCCATTATTCATAGATAAACAATAGTCACATTGAAAATAAATGTGTAAAAGGATTCATTTATCATCATCCATCATTTTCAAGTACACGAACAGACGTCACATTAGTATGGGGCAGTGGAATCATAGCCCCACATTAATCACACATCACATTATGTAACAGTACGTCTAAAGCAAAACAATCACGTCTTAAATTATCTCCGACTAGTTATGACATTGTTGCACCTTTTGACCACAATGTATTTGAGACATCAATGGTCAAAATGACATTAAAAACCATCCGCAATTCACATATCATTGATTTCAATTCTCTTCAAAATCGCTTGTGAAAAGAGAACCTAAGGGATATTGTTCGGCCTAATTTTCATTAATGAGAATTTTGCCAAGGATAGACCACAATATTAGAAGAGAGCGTGCCCATAGACCTCAAACTAGTAAGCAAAATACATATTCATCTCATTATGATCCAATATCTAATAAAATGCATGTAGGGAACAATTCATAAGTACACTGAAAAAGTTTACTATACTTCCTTTTAAACTTTTTTTAATTCTCAAAATTCTTTTTTTTTTTAATTATTTTAAAATAATTTTGTAAGACACTATGTTACATTTTGTAAAATTTTGTTTCACATATTTCACCACCCCCTTTCCTCAATTGTCATCGTCATCGCCAACACTACCACCATCTCTTGTAACACGGTGTTACACACGTTTCACTGCGGTCATCAGTACCATCACCATTTGTAACTTACGATGTTGTACCAGTGTCGATGTTAACCCCACCACTTATAGCATTTATTATTACAACATTATCACATGTAACAAACACGATTATACAATCATCGTCACCACCTATTTTCACCACCAAAACCACCACCAATGTTGCCACCTATTTCAACTACCTAAACCACCACAATTGCCATCTCCACCACCACCCCGTCATCTCCACCACAAAAAAAATAGCATCTCCACCATATTTTCTAGATTCTCATCGCACCACCATTAAAAAAGTCAATTGTCTTCGGTCAAACTCCATCTCGCCCACATCTCCTATCACGTTCCATCTCCACCATCACCATTTTCATCTCCAAAAGCACCATCACCTTCAATCACCAGATATACACTCGCCTCAATAGGATTTTGATATTGAATAAAATGTTCTCCCTTTAAATTCTCTCTATTTTCCCACTCTTCTTCTCTTTCTCATATCTTCATTTTTATTTCTTAATCTCGTTGTTGTTCATTTGTGTTCTACGTCAATAATTTTATCACCCGAGCTAATTATTATAATATGGATCATTCTTGTGGTACATTAAGAGGTACATCAGGGTGTCCATTATGGACACCTTGATGTACATGGTGATGGAATTATCCTTATAATATTTATAAAAAGTCTAGAATTTATCGTATTTGTCCTCCCCTTTGCTCTAGTTAGTGCACTCGATTTTGAATCAGAAGCGTAGAATTACCCTTCCACTGTTCCACACCTTTAAATACACAGGACCGTCCTTTTTTCACCTTTCTCTCTCTAAAACTCGTGAAAAAAAAAAAAAAAGAAAAAAAAAGTGAATTCTCTCTCTATTGCTACAAGCAAGAGAAAAAACAGTCTCACATTGTTTTCCCTTCCTTCTCTCTATATACCCTTCCCTCTATTTGATTCAACCATTACATGAAGCCTTTGCTCTTCTAAAAGAGAACCCAGGTACAGTCCTTCTCTGCTTTATATAAATACAAGTTTTGTATATACCTAAGATTGATACCCTCAAAATATTTTCCCTTTTTTTGTAATACATATACATGCATCTATCGGTACATGTCATGTTTATAATATCATATGTAATAGCTATGTTTATTTGTTTGCTTGGAAAAAATTATGGGGCTGGGAGATTTTAGGAGTTCAATTCATTGGGATCGCATTGGAATTTCCAATAAAGTTCGTGGGTTTTGTTTATGATTTTTGTTTTGTTGTGCATTGTTCTGTTTATCTTGCTTTCAAGTTTATAAAGCTTGGCCAGAATATGTTTAACAGTAAAAATGAAAACTGTGGATGGGTTTTTGATTGGTTGCCAGTTGAGCTAAGAAGGGATATGCCAGTTTGGAATTGAACTAGCTTTGTTTTGTGGGTTTGTTATGTCATTTTTGTGATAAAGGTGTTGTCTTTATGGTAAAATAGCTTTATTTTATATCGAAAAATGGATATATTATTTATCTTATTCCGCGGTTATTGAGTTAAATTTTGTTGGCTACTTGCTGATTTGGTAAGGTGAATTGTACAACAATAAAGTGGAACTACATCAACTGCATTTGCAAAAACAATATGCATATTTCAAATGGATGGAATCCCCATAGTAGAAAAGGGGCGCCACTACCATAACTATTATCTACATTGGAGATAAAACTCAAACAAGGTTTTACTATGCTGCGAAGATTAACTAAGAATCGTTTAATCATTCAGCAGTTTCTACTCGGTACAATGCTACAAAAGTAATTTCATTTACATATACTTTCTGTTTTAAGACATTGTATAGGTCATGAAAGTAATCTTGGGCTGCAGTTGTCCCAACATCTTAAGCTGCATACGCTCTCTATTCTAATTGTCCTTTGCTTATATATCATCTGTGGCTATTTGAGTTTTGACTTCCTATTTGAGCAATCATTTGAAATGTCAGTTTTTTTTTTTCTCTCTCTCATTTGAATTATTTTATGGGTGTTCCTCAGTGCATAAAGTCTCATCGAAGTTGGTTTGACACTTTTTGTTGTTAACCATTTGATTGCCTGTATGAAGTCACTGGTATTTTTCTTCAGTAGAAACTTAGTTGATTTCTTTGGCAGATGGCTTCTGTTCGCTTAGATCAAAATGGAGATTGTCTTGATAACATGTCAGTTGAGCATTTACTTCCCTTAGACTCTTCTGATGCATGTTATGACTTTGGAGAGCCAGATATCCTTCCTCGAATTGGAGATGATTATCAACATGAAATTCCACCATCTATTGAAAAATCCCTCTATATTTCGTACACAAGGAATTCAACAGATGCACAGAATGGAGTTCATTCCCACCACAACTTCTTTATTGGGTTGCCCATACCAGTAGTGTGGATCAATCCTGGAGGCGGGTGCATGAAGCAAGACACATGGGAAGAACCAAAAATTGCTTCTAATTTCAGCTCTTCAGAAGTTAATAGTATCAAGGAATCAGAAAATTTACCAACGGAAGACAAATTCCACCAATCCTGCGATCGAGGCTACCTTTTAGTTCTTGGATTACCTAGTGATTATTGGAGTGATATCGAGAAGGATAGCTTCCTTCTTGGTTTGTACATCTTTCAGAAGAACTTTGTTCAGCTCAGGCAATTCATTGAAAGTAAAGAGATCGGTGCTATATTATCATTTTATTATGGGAAATTTTATGGTTCCAAGAACTATCGTAGATGGTCAGAAGGCCGAAAGGTGAGAAACAAGAGGTGTGTATATGGGCAAAAGATCTTTTCTGGTTTGAGGCAAGAGGAATTAATATCTCGCATACTTCCTAGCATGTCAGAAGAATGTCAAAATGCTCTAGTGGAGGTACTTTAATGAATTATTTCTGCATCTAATTAAAACTGCTTGCAGTGAGAGAAAAAGATTTGCCTCAAGCAGTAAAAGGTCATAGTAAATTTTGTCAATCAAGTATAAAAACAATTGTTGATAACCAACCTCTTTGTTCTGATAGACACCCACACGCACAGAGAGAGAAAGAGAGCAAAGTGGTCTAATCCAGTCTAATTTCATGTTGTATCGTAAGAGACAACTTAGTAGAAAATCTAAGCTATTCAAAATCTAATATGCATCAACTAGTTTTTCTTATTCATCTCTAAATAATTGATGCTTAATCATCTAGAGAATCGTGTTGCCAAGTTTCTGATCTCTAAGATACTGCGGACAAATGTTGAGTCATGCGTGCATTTCAATTTCTTGGCAGGTCTCGAAGTCATTTGGGGAGGGGAAATTGTCACTACAAGACTACGTATCCTCTTTGAAGGCCATGGTTGGGATAAAAGTTCTTATAGAAGCAATTGCCATTGGTAAAGGAAAGCAAGATCTCACAAGAATGGCCTTGGAAACTTCAAGGTCCAATCAAGTTGCTGCTATGCGCCCTGAGATACCAACTGGCCAAGCATGGTCGTCCCTTACTGCCAGTGAAGTTATCAAGTTTCTAACAGGAGATTACCGATTGAGCAAAGCTCGCTCAAACGATCTATTCTGGGAAGCAGTTTGGCCTCGTTTACTAGCAAGAGGTTGGCATTCGGAGCAACCTAAAGATCAGAACTTTATTGCTGGTTTGAAGCATGGTTTGGTTTTCCTAATTCCTGGTGTCAGAAAATTCTCTAGAAGGAAACTAGTGAGAGGAGACCACTATTTTGATTCAGTGAGTGACGTCTTGAAGAAAGTTGCCAAAGAACCTGAGCTTCTTGAGATTGAAGCAGAAGAAGTCTATGATAACAAAGAACAAGATGGTCATGATCTGCCTACAACGCAACGCCATTGTTATCTTCAACCTCGAACTCTGAATCGCAATAGTGACATTATGAAATTTACGGTTGTAGATACTAGTCTCCCCGATGGGAAACCTTATAAATTGAAAGAATTGAGAAGCCTGCCATTTGAAATTTCCAGCATGTTGACTTCGCGAAATTGTTCCAAAGTTAGTGCTGAGGAAAGTGCTGACGAGACTACTGATGAATCTGACAGTGTCAATACCATGCATGGTGATTCTGGAGAGACAGATAATGCCAGTATCCAGACAACTAAATTCAATGGGGAAATGCTTCCTGGTAGGAAAGATCTCGATGTTAATGCCTCATACCAAGATATTCATACCATTAGTCCTGATGTTGATAATATGCTCTTGAGTAGCTTGAAGAATAAAAAATATTTACACTTGGACAAGCGATCAAGGAAGGTGGTAAACTCCCGTTTGTGCCGGAAGCAGAAACAAGAAAATGTAGACATTATTGCTCCCATCACGAAACGGCATAGGGAACTAACTGCTTGTAGTTGTGAGGAAACAAGTAATGGTTTGATTCATTCCTCGAGGGGTCCGGGGTCAGAAAATAAGATTTCTAGTTGCTTCTCAGGCATTCATGAAATTTCTGAGTATACATCGATTGAAGTTGGTTCTTCTCATGATAAATTGTCATCCACCATTTCCCCGAAAGGTAGTCCCATCGGTAGCGTTGAGTGTAATCCTAATAGAAATGTTGATGCAGCAGAAGCCCCTCTAGAGAATCCTCAAACTCAGATATCGATTGACCTTAATTTTCCTCAAGTTCCCCCGGACTTGGAGAATGGTTTCTTAGCAACAGAATCACAAAATTCCTCTGCTACTGAGGCTAGTTACAAGCAGAATCCTAGCATGAATATGCGAAGGCATAGCACTAGGAACCGGCCTCCAACTCTCCGAGCACTTGAAGCTTTGGCAAATGGTTTTCTAACCGCAAATCGGCGGAGAAGTAAAAGTTCCAGTAGTTAAGAGAACAGGGCATCTAGACCTTCATGGTTTACCTGTTGTGTAGTCGCACTTAATTGAGTTTCCCAACATTCCTGTGGATTTCCAGATTGAAGAAGCTGAAAATGGTATGTTTAACATTGGTGATCGGTAAATTCAGGTTCTGCAATAGGGAATTGAGGGAGCAGTTTCAAAGGACGACTGAGCAGTGAAAGATTTTCACTTTTTTCCCTTATTTAATATTATTGAGTATACTTTCATCTGAAATTTTGAACACCAATAAATGGGATATGGGAGAAGTATACTGCTACATTGAGACAGAGGAATAGTTTAGTGGATCCTCGTTGTTATTGCAGTGGCTAGTCTGTGTTTTCTGCTTCAAAGTTCAAACAGAAAACGAAGTTAAAGTGCTTATCTTGGTTCTTTCACGCTGCTGAAATTTTTATATTTTCTCATGGGACAGTAACCTGTGGCTACTGCATCTGTGGATAAGTGGATGCAGGTTTTGCTTGCGATACATTTAGCCGACCCTAAATGTCTCAGAGATGAGGCTTAATCATTTGAAGAAATCAGTGTTATTACTGGGGACTTTGATTGATTTTTGTCTGATCAAGAAGTATCCGCCATTGGCAATGGATCAATAGATACATATATACACAGATAGATATACTAAAATTGGCTAGATTGCCCCGTCGCCCAATCTGGCTGGCCCATGCAAGCCACTTTTTATTTTATTTTCCTCTTTTTTTTTACCGTATAGATTACATATTAGTGCATCATCTGATCAACTGTACACTTGGTTTATCTTGATTACTTTTTTGTTATTTCACATAATGGTTAGAATTAGGTGTGTGAATACATTGAGGAGGACAGTGACATAGGAATAATGACTAATGACTTGATTTCTAGGTGTGATATTTAATATGGATAGGTAATACGGTTGGCTGGTCATAGATTTTGAAACCTTAGCATTTAAGATTTCTGATATTCCTAATTGCTTGCATTCCTTCCTAATGTACTCAGGAATGACAATAGTTTAGGTAGAAAGTACTCTGTCAAGAAGGTAAAAGATTTCATTAAAATTGCAAAAAATGGTATTACATGGGATTTGTTTTCCTGCTGGTGTACATCATATGTTATTACACATTTTCATCTTACAATTTCATTTCTGGTTCGTGTCAAATATTTTTGAACAAGAAATATGAGAGTGGTGAGATTTTGGATTTTTTAAGGTTGGAGAGGTGTGAGAAAGTCTTGTCATTCTTAGGTCCTGTAGAATGAGAATGAAAAATATAGTCGTTATTGAGGTCCACATAAGAAATAGAAAATTTGAATTTAAATGTAGTCGTTATTGAGGTCATGGATAACGGTCATATTTTTCATTTTAATGAGATAATAATGTAGATCAAACGGAGGCTTATTCGTTTTTACTTCTTCGTTATGACAAAAATTCTATAGTGGTGAAGTGGACAAAATTCTCACATTAAAAGTTTTGTTAATAAGAAATTCATTTTAAATGGAAGCGACTCTTGACTTGAGAAAAACATATTGATATATTTCTTTAAACAGTCAATGAAATACTTTTCTAAGAGCTTCCATGACTTTTATTTAAGACTACTCTAGGTCATTAGAGATATTTTGGACAAGATTATAATTAAAACATGTTTCTGGCAATACTTTTAATGAATGAAGATATATTATTATGGGATATATGCTTAGCCTTAAATGTCGACAACATAAACTTTTTTTCTTTTGGCTATGTACAAATTTTATAAATGATAAATAAATAGGCTATGAGCAATAACGAGATACAAATAAAAGTTTCTTTTGCATATTCCTAGTCTTTTGGGAACCAAATTTGGTCAAAATATGATTCTAGAAGATATCATAGCTCGTTTGACTGCTCCATAGTTGGAAAAATAAAAAACCCTATTAAACAATTAGACTTACGTCTTAATCAACGATGAAGTATCTAAGTTGCCTTTGCAACTTCTAACCACGTGGAAACGTTTTGTTAGTGTGACCTGTAAGGATGAAAAACGGGGTTAATTATTTTGTTGGTTATTGAACTTTCAAAGGATTTATTACAATGTCATCGAAATTTTAATTATTTTTTGCTCAATACTCGTCCATCATTTTATTTGATTTCGTTTCACCAACTTAGCGCAGATGCATTCACGTGTTACAAGGAATTCTTGTGTGGTAAATTATGCAGCGAAAGATGAAGCCAACTAATTCTTGTGTGAATTTGGGGATTTTAGTTTCAAGTGTTACAAAAAGTGTCATTTTGTTTTGCAAAAGATTAATAATTACACATTTTGATAAGGTTGACATTAATAATGCAGAGCTAACATGTAAGAATTTTGCTTGTCACGTTTGTGAACATTGTGGAATGGAATCCTAATGAATGACTAAAGGGTAATAAAATTTGAAGTTGATTGACCATAGAGAAAAACTTTGTAAACTCAACCATGGTTACTTCTTATGTTATATAAATGAAGCCACCAGGTAACGCCTCGAAACGTGTTTAAAACTGACATAAATTTGTTCATTCACCGCGGATATTTTGATTGATCATTTGCCAATTCTCTCTCTAAAACTCCTCAATTCTAAACAAAAACTTTCTTTTCAATTTCTTGGGTTTTTTTAATTATCGTTATGGATCATCGCACGTTGGAAATTAACTATATATCTGGTAAAGATCTCAACAAGGTGAACCTCATAACGAAGATGGCCGTGTACGCGGTGGTTTCACTCTCCGGTGCGGACAAAAAATCGAAGCAGACGATGAAGACGCCGGTGGATAGAGACGGCGACACCAACCCCACATGGAATTCTCGTATGAGGTTCACGGTGGATGAGGCAGAGCTCGGGAAGAACCTTCTTACTCTTGATTTTAAGCTTGTTTGTGAGCGTGCGTTAGGCGATAAAGATATTGGTGAAGTCCATGTACCCATCAACGACCTTCTTGAATCTCCGGCGGCCACCGGTTACAATGGAAAGCAGCAGCAATTTGTGAGTTACCAAGTGAGGAAACCTAATGGCCAACCTAAAGGTCAAATAACTTTTTCATATAAGTTCGCTGGTGCAGTGACTGCTTCACCAGCACCTGTTCCTAGCGTCACTAAACTTGATGAGGAACCTGTTACAGCATATCCTGCTGTAGGGCCCAGCTTTGCATATCCTCCTCCATCCCCAGGAGGAGTATATCCTCCTTATCCGGTTGACCAGGCTACAGAGCAGTACCCACCACCTGGAGGATATCCTCCGCCGCCACCCGGGTACGGGTACCCACCTCCACCGTCTTATGGTGGGTACCCACCTCCACCAACACCGTCTTATGTTGAATACCCACCACCACCGTCAGGATATGGATATCCACCCGAACCTGGGACCGAGTGGAGTGGAGACAACCGGAGATCAGGTGGATATGTTGGTGTTGAACACAGGCGCAATAGTTTCAACTGGGGATGATAACTATGGCGCCACAGGTGCTGTGATTAGGGACCATATATAGTGTTGTCGAGGAGTGAGGTTGGTTATCCTTCTGTCGAGATGTTGCAGTAGCTATCCGGGATGGGTTGGTTCTTGGCAAAACAGCCGAGTTACAAGGCTCTTAGATTGGCTCCAAATGCAGCCATTTTGATATTGTAGTTTTGTTTAGGGACATGGGTTCATGTCTATTTCGAGTATAATATGAAGCAAGTTGTTCAATAAAACTATTGCGTTGCATTAGAGTGGTTACTAAAGAGTAAAGAGTAACATACAATTAAAAGACTCAAAATTTTGATTATAACAAGTTTGGTAAAAAGTTTCGTTCTGATCATAACTACAATCTTCTTGGTAGTACTTTTCGTTAGTTTCTGATCAAAAATCAAATTTTGCTAGTAACTCTCACCAACTTTATGTCTAGCATTCAAATCAAATTTTGCTAGCAAAAGGTCGTTTGGGTCACTAAGCACGTCTTTTGAATATTTGCTACTTGGGCTAGAAGCGACGTGTTTCATTTGGGCTTATTTTCTTGCCTTGTTATGCGTTTTGTGCTAATGATGGAGTCAGCAAATTCTTCAAATTTTCTAACAGTGAGTTATTTAGTGCTTGACGAATAATGAAATACGTTGGTAACCATTCGAAAATTTTTAAAGTTTAATGACCAATGGATAACGATTCGATAAGTATGGTGAATATCGAAAAAATTTTAAAATTTAATTATCGATTAAAAATTTTGTGCAAAGTTCATGGCCATTTGAACTTTTAACCCATACTTTTACCATTGATGGTATTTATAGGGTGATGGTTGTAATCATCTAGATGATAGTAGTGATGATATCTCGAGATTCACGAGTAATTGGAGATAGAGTGATATCAGATAAATTTATTGAAGATTAGTCAATCATAATTTGTGGATGATTAGGAATAAGATTACTTTACTTATTTCGAATGGATGATGCTACCAATATTCTAGAGTTGGTAAAGAGCAGAGCGCAGAGTCTAGAGTTTGATGATCAAATTGTTCGAGGGTCATCTCATTTGTATCTGATATTTAAGTCTTGGTGGTTTAGGGTAAACCCATTGAGTTTGTCCAAAGAACTGCTCTTGTACATTGTGTTTCTTGGACTAACAATAACTTAAAATAACATTTAGCCTTGAATAAAACCTAAAGCATATGACACACAATATGAACAAACCTTCAATGTCAAATTAAACAACATTCATGTTACATTAAATAAACCTTGTATATAGATCCTACATTTATTAGTTCATATTTACATTCATCGTATTGTCAAATTTAAAACGCATCAAAACAGTAAATTACATAAATCAAAGGATATAGAGTACAAAGGGATATGAATCGTTGTCATATTTAGTTATAATTGTTATCTTTTACTCTATTAGTTACTCCTAATTTTACTTCTTCTTTAAGTATCGAGGTTCGTCTTCATCGGATTAAAACTATGTAATAAAGTTCTGAAAAGTAGCATTTTATTTTTAACGTACAATTGATAATCATCCCTCTAAAATTAACAAAAAGTGTGTAAGAAAATAATAAAATAAATAAGGATGCTAAAGTCCACACACACACAAAGGAAAAAACGATAATGAAATATGGGCTAAATTAATTATTGACTTTAACTTAAATTAAAATTTGTATTTTAATTCTTACCAAACATGGGCTAAATTAATAAAAATATGTTTTCTTGATATAATTGATTTCTTAATTCCTGGATAAGGACGAGATTAATACATCATTAACAAACTTGAATAATATGCGTAAGATTTGGGGTTTCTTTATTCCTTTTGTGCGTGTGTATGTGTGAGCAATTTAGCATCCTTGTTTATTAAACTTGTTTACTTATTAACTCGACAATTTATTATTATTATTATTATTTAACTTGACAAAAATAAACATATTATAAGTTACCTTTCCTTACACATGATACAATAATGTGATAAATGTTAATCATTTATTGTTCGTAAATTTCAATCCTCTACTTTATACGTGGTTAATAGTGATCGGATTTGAATCACAAAATGATATTGTTACACCTCGGTACTGAGGCAACCACGTGGAGGCAACAATCAAAGGAAAAGTCAAAAGTTGACCAAAGTCAAACGGTCGAAGCCCACTCAATTGTCGAAGTCCTTTGCAGTCGAGGCATATATCCCGAACTCCCTCCCTCCAAAGGGTCTTAGATTAGAAGTAGTTCCCAAGGAGATCATAGTATCTAGCGAATGATTGATGTGACCACCTGCAATCCAATTAATTATGTATACTAACACACTCCAAAGGGCGGTTCCTCATCCCCACACACTCGAGTGCACCATATGGCAAGTGGGTGATGTGACAGTTAAGATAGGACGTCCCAGTAAGTCGAATGTAGCCACGTCTGCTTCATCCAACGATCGAGATCAATGTTGTACCACTATAAATATCAACCATTGTAACACTTTGAATCTAATGCAACTATTTACACTTAAACCTACAATTTGTCTTCTCTCGTGTATATTTTTGTTTGCTCAAGCCTAGATTATATTGCTCTAGTTGAGTTGTTTGTGATTGATCTTTAATATGCAATCACCCATAAGTTTAGGTCGATGTCCAAATATTATTTTCTCGTGTCATAGAGCATCTCACACGTTCACGCACGGTTACTTCCTCCAACCCAATCTTTGGTCAAAACGTGCTGAAATTTTGCTCGTGTGAACGTGAATGGACTCGGTATCTGTTGTCCATGTACCCTAAGAGAAAACGAGGTCAACAGATATGATCAAGACTTTTACAACTCCTCATAAAACAATTAGCCAAAACTGATGTACCCCAGCATTAAAAACAATTAATACTCAGCGTGACAATGTAAATGTAATAAACACAACCCAATGTACACATTTTTTTCTAGATTCATATCACTTGTACATTATATCCTTAAATTTGCGAAGTTTTCTCTTTTGAGGCATTTTACATTTGACTACAAGATCAATGGAAGGAGGACACATTTCTTTTAAGGATTAAGGCAATCAATGATGCTATCAGATTTAATCTCTTTAGAGAGACAACAACTGTACATCGGCCGCCCATGGTTGTGACGCAGTAAAAATTATATCTTAAAATGGTAACTTATTCGATAATAATTTTACTAAGTTGCCTGATCTAATGGATAAATGGAGGAACCAAATGGAATGACGAGAAGAGAGTTTTCTATTTGTTTCTCACGAGCTTTAATTTGTTATTGGCTATAAATAGATTTCTTTAATTTATAAACCATCAGATATAGCTTAAAATCAAAATGTGTCACAAGTGCCATAATAGTCTTAAAAGAGTCTTTCAAAGAAATCGGTGAGAAAGTCTCGTTAAAATCAATACCTTCTTTTTTAGTAAATCCATTTATAACAAGATGAGCATTATATCTCTCTACATCATCCTTCGAATCCCTCTTAATTTTAAATATTCATTTACAACAAATGAGTTTCTCACTTTCAAGCAATGTGATGAGTTCCCAAACGTTATTGTCTTTCATGGACTTTATCTCCAAAATTATCTTTCTACTCTCTAGTGGATTTCCTTAATAGCATTTGTTTTTGAGGTTGTTGAGTTTGTTTTTCTATAACAAGCTTTTGATTGGTATATAGGGGATTTTGTAATATTATCTTGATTCAAAATTGCTTCTTGAACAAGATTTGGAGCAAGAATTTGTCACGAGACTTTAGTGCTTGTTCTTACAAAGATTTTGGCAATGTGAAATAACTAGTCATACTCCTTATCATGTCCATAAGTGTTATGTTTCGTCTTTTAGTAATACCATTCGTATTAGGGGACCCTGACATGGGATAATTTCATATTTCTCTAGGAATTTAGCAAAATGCTCTGGACATTGTTCTCTTGATCCGTCATATCTGTCATGATATTCACCATCACGTCCAAGTCTAACATGTTTTATTATTTTTGCTGAGTAATTTTCAACCCTAACAATGTAAGCCTTGAACATGCCCACTGATTGGGATTTCTTATGAACGAGATACATGTAGCCATAACGAGAAAAAATGTCTCTGAACGTAATAAATTACTGTTAACCATTCCAAGAAGTCGAAGGGAATAACCCACAGGTATTGGTATGGATTAGTTATAAAACATCCAAAGTTCTATTGGAACATAATCTCCTTATGTTTGTTTATTTTCCCTTAATGTAATTAATATAAACAATTAAGTTTGAAAAATTAAGGGGGTCAAGAATTTCTTCAGACACAAACTTTTTCTTTCTCTTTTGAGAGATATGACTTAAACGCTTGTGTCATAACGAATGAAATTCTCATAAGTTAATTTACGTTTAATACCACGTGAATTCACATGTAAGGTTTCTTTATAAGAGACAACCGTATTAAAAAAATATAGGTTATCATAACCAGATAAAGAAAAAATACCTACAATATTTGAATTAATAAAAAGACTAAACTGGCGATTTTAAAATGAACAAGAGTAATCGAATTTGTCCAATATAAAAATCGAAGCCAAATTTCGTCTAAAAGCCGATACCGCAAACGTCTCTTTCAAATTCAAATAATAATCAGTCTTTAATGATAACCTAAAAACTTCCTACAGCTTCAACTTTAACTGATTTGTCATCGCCCCACATAGATAAATCTTTCAGCGTTAATTGGCTTTTGACTATTCAAGCAACCTCGCATAGGCACACTTATGTGAGTAGTGGTATCAAAATTTATCCACCAAATGTGTCTTGGTATTAAAATTAAATTAATCTAAAAAAATCAAAGTGAGAAGTGTACGTTTCTTTATACGTCAAGCGTAGTATTTAGTACAGTCTCTCTTTATGTGTTCCAAATTTTCACAAAAGTAACAGTCATATGATTTATCTTTTTTCAGGTTTTTTCTATTTCTTTTGAGTGAACCAGATGTAGCTTCATTATCCTTTAACTTGTCCTTGGAGGCACTTGCCAAGTGAGTACTTCCAATTCTCTCTTGCTTTAGACTTTCTTTTTTTTGCACACAATATGAAATGAGCTCATTAAGAGTCCACTTTTCTTTTTTGACAGTAGTAACTGACCTTAAATTAGCCGAATTGTGTAGAAATAGAAATCAAAACTAAATGTACGAACAAGTTATCGGACAGCTCAAGTTTTAATGCATTTAGTTTTGAACCAAGATGAAATATCTCCATGATGTACTCCTTTATATTTTCTTTAACCTTTTACTTTAGTTAAACCAAGTTCGCCTAGAGCGTACTAGTTTCGGCCTTATTGCTTTTTGTAAAGCGTTTTTTTTTATTTCTTTAAGAAATTCTTTGTCAGTAGTTACCTTATCGGATATAGCGTCCTTGAATGTTGTTGGAATTTCACACTTTTTGATCATAAGACTTATACAGTTTGAACGATCCTACTTATCCGAGTCTCGTTTTTATTAGTGGAACTTTCATTTGTAAGAGTAATGAGTTGTTCAGTCCTTACAGTTTTTATATCCATGCCACCAATGATGGCCCATGAATGGCTAACTAAAAGGGGGTGAATTGGTTTTAAAAAAAAAATTTCCAAGAATTAATCTAAAATCAAGCATGTATAGACTAAATAGATTAATTCAAATAATAAGCACAAATATAAAGGTGATAAATAAAGGGAAAGATGATGCAAATGATATAATTGTGAAGATTCAATCCAAAGCAATGATCTACATCCTCAGTTATCAAGCTCTCCGGAATGAGCAATGTCTTTTCACTATATTGATTGACTTATGGTGCAGTCTAACACTTTACAATGCTTTCAGCGACTTACAAAGAAAGAGCACCGATCCTTATACAATGTTGAGCTTTACGGGATCTCAACACAACCCACTATTAAGCTTTCACGAGACCTCAATATGACCTATACGGTGACTTATAATAAGGACACCGATTCTTATACAATGTTGATCTTTAAGGGACTTTAACACGACCCATACGTTATCAAAGTGATTTTACAATGAAATTCTTCTCTTAATAAATAATACAGACAAGTTAAAAACTAAGAGAGGCTAACACTTCAATGAATAGTAATAAATGATAGTTCAAGTGTTAGATGAAAAACTTTGATAAATGTGATAATAAAAAATTAGATTCAATCAATTATAGTATTTCAATTAGAAGATGAAGAAGAAATAAATAAAATGTAGGTTCAAAAATTTTCTCAAAATATATCTCTCTTTTAATGAATAATCGTAATAAATTAAGTACTAAGAGATAAATGAGAAA